>BNCP01000097.1:0-186370 GCA_019650235.1 Volvox reticuliferus | reverse complement strand
ATTCACAATAGTGAGATTATGCATTTGCATATGCAATGGTTGCATGTGTTGTATACCTCCTGCCAGCCATGCTGTTGTAGCATAGCTTATTTTAATCGGATTATTTAAATAAGCTATATAACGGAAACATCTGAATTGATCTCAAACAGAAATGCGCTAAGTAGCATTTCCTAACAGAAGTTCCCAATCGACTGAAACAGTTGTTTTCGGTTAGAGGTCCGGACGATCTTAGATGAAATAACAGCTCTAGAATCGTGCACCAAGCATACCTACGGATATAAGGGAACTAAAAGGAATTTTAAGACAAAGAACCAGACGAGTTTAGAACGGGAATTCGTCGTAATTCCATTACGACGAATGTCCGTAACCTCCTGACCCACTGACCCTGTTAGTAACGGCTCAGCTCAGCCGTCACTCCAGGGATACATCGAACATGATAGAAACAGCTAACAGAAGTCGTTTCAGCTCTCTACGAAACAGGATATAAGAACATCCTGGAGGGGAGTCGGGCAGACAGAGCCTACGGACCTGAACCTAGAGCGGAACTCTGTCCTGAAAGCCTGTGCTTGGCGGGTCGTACCCGTCCTGAGACTTTATTAATATTATTATATTAATTATAATTAATATCCGGCGAATTTAGGGTCCCACCTACAACATTTTGGAGTCTCAGGCTCCTACGGCCTGAGCTGTAGCAACCACGACTCGCATTTCGCAGGACCCTGAAGTGCGAGCTCAGGACTTGCGCTATCTGAAGGAGCATACTGCACTTATTTTAGAAGCTAGGAAGCTTTTAGCGCAAAGTCCTCCCTCTTATCCCGGGCTTATCTACCAAGCGGAGTCCTGTGATTTTGGAGACGGAGACGAAGATCCCCCTTGTCCCCCTATGCTGACGACTTCAGACGTCGCAGCTCTTCGTTCTGCGCTTCCAACATCACACCCGCTTAGGAACACACGCAGTAAGTGACTTTGACTTGCAAGAACCCAGAACCCCTCTGCTGTTACTAAGGACTACAGTCGTAAGACTGGGAGAATGAATGTCAGCCATTGGTGTTGACCCCGTTGAACCTGAAATTGTCGAAAATGATACTTCAGGTATTGCGACCCAGACCCCACACAGAACGCACAGATGTCAGCGGAAATTGCAAACCGCGAACTGATGCAAAAGCAGATTGATGAGCTGACCCGAAAGCTTGCAGAAGTGCAGTCCCGACTGCCGCCAGCCCCAGGTGAGAACTGAAACAAGAAACCCTGAAGTGCAGCCTATTGCTGTTACCACTGCGGTTACACCTGTTGCTCTAGCACTTCCTGAAAATGCAACTGCGGGATGTTCCTCGGATTTCACGAACAGAACTGGGAAGACTTTTGAAAATCCCGTATCCAAAGAATTCATGGCGAAACTCCCGAACCCCCAGTTCAACGTCAACGATGATCCTGAAATGTTCATCGGCGACTGTGAGATCTTTACGCGGTGGTACAAGACACCGGCGTTCCTGCTACTTCAGACCGGATTTGGCAAGAACCCCGACGCGAAGCAATGGCTCCACGACCTAAAGGAGCAAGACCCGACTGCTATCGACAAGAATATGAAAGAACTTTCGACACTCTTCCTGAAACGTTTTGCACCTAAGGTAGAGTCAAGGAAATTAGAAGCCCAGAAGTCCTTGGTCGATGGCAAGATCATTATGGACCCAAAGAAGGGCGTTCCTGAATATGCTGCACGTTTTCGAGCTGTTGTTCAACGTGCGCGTTTGACTGATGTGTCATTGACCTTGCTGTATTTCCGTCGTGGGTTGACACCAGTATTGTTAGGCCCTTGCCGTGTCAACCATGAAGGTGAAGAATTTCCAGACTTAGATAAGCTGATTACTCACGCTATTGGTGAGGAAAAGCGCTTGCAAGAAAAGAACCCGAACCGAATTTCCCTGAACTATGCCCATGCCGATCGCACCCCTCGTCCGAAACGAACCCGCCCTCAGCTGGCTGAAAAGCGCAAATCTAATGAAGGCTGGAAGACCGTTCCCGCTAAGAAGCCGCGCTCAGAGACCCCGTCACCAGCGCCAAAGACAAAAGCGGGTCAGACTACGGCAATCTTTGCGGAGCACCTGAACCGCAACTTGAGCCAGATTGAATGGGAGGCCTACAAGAAGGAAGGCCTCTGCATCAAGTGCGGACAGAAGGGGCACCGGGCCAAAGACTGCAAGAAGACGGCATCCGCCAACGCCATGGAAGTAGAGAAAGCGGATGACTGAGAAGTTGCCCAGTTGCTTGTTGGCCAAGAACTGGGATAGATTTGCTATCCATAGAATCCAGTAGAACGCGTGATGTGAAGTTGCGTGAGAAGACCAACAGAGTGAAAAATGCCGAGAAAGATGCTGATGAACTAATGCGCTTTGACCCGCAATTGTTTGCTGAAATAGAACGAACTATTAATATGTCGTTTTCTTTAGATGCGGCAGCTAATGATGATGGACGGAATGCTTGTGTAGGTATTCGCTTCACCGTCCCGCTCTTTCCTCTCTATGGATTGCTCCGGCCAGACAATTTGGATTAATCCTCCAAAACAGAATATTTTTGCTTTTCTAAAGCACTACAGAACTTGCAAAGAACATGACGCCAGTACTTCTGCTTGTGTAGTCGTACCAGCCAGACCAGGAAGATTCAGAACTCTGCTGAAAGAAATGACTTTGTTAAAACGTTTTGAACCTGGAGCAGAAATTTGGGAAGCTTTAGATGCAGGCTGTGAAAAGCCTGCCACCATTGACAAAGCCAATGGAAGTTTGGTTTGATCCTCCTTTGATGAAAGAAGCCCAAATTCCATCTTGCTGTGTATCTGAATCTCTAGCTAAATTAGACCTTTTTGCTGCACAGCTGAGCAATGCTTCTGTCCGAGCGCTCCCTGACACTGGAGCTACCCACTGCTTTGCCTCCAAGGCTTTGGCTGAACGACTAGGATTAAAGATGAATCCTTCATGCTTTTCTCCTGTTCGTTTGGCAGATTCCACTTCGGCACCAATTGTTGGAGAATGCCAAGCCCCGCTAAAGATGGGCTCTTTCAGAGCAAACCTAAGAATCTGATCCTCCCAACACTAACCATAGCCGCAGACTTAGTCTTGGGACAGAACTTTCTAAAGAAATATAAAGCAGTACTGACTTCAGCTACGGGAGAACTTCGGTTGGTCAAAGCCTGCGGCCATGCAGTGACTTTGCGACCAATGAACGCACCGGAACCGGAACCCGTTCAGCCGCAACCGAGCGTGACCTTGCTAGAAAGGAAACCGATTTCTGCTAAAATCGTTTCTCCTAAGTGCGCTTTTAAAGAACTGCAGTCGTCTGATGCGCGTGCGCTGCTAGTGGTCGTGCGCGACGAAACCGCACCTGCTCTGCACGAGTCCGCTGCCGCCAAGGTCGACGCCCTAGATTTTCCTCCCGAAATTTCGCAGAACACTAAACTTGTCGAAATTCTGTCCACATTTCCTCAGGTTTTTATGCCAATTGAAGGGTTACCTCCAGATCGTGGTGTTCACCACACCATCCCACTAGAACCGGGCGCGCACCCTGTTTCGCGGCCACAATTTAGATTATCCCTTTTAGAACAAGAAGAGGTTGAAAAGCAAGTCAAGGATTTGCTTCAGAAAGGCTTTATCCGGCCTTCGACGTCACCATATGGTGCCCCGATCCTCTTTGTGGCTAAGAAGACAGGTGATCTACGCATGTGCATTGATTATCGTGCGCTGAATAAGATTACTGTGAAAAACAAGTATCCACTGCCCCGGATCGATGACACCCTCGACAGACTTTCGGGAGCTTCGATTTTTACGGCCCTAGATTTGGCCTCTGGATATCACCAGTTACGAATACACCCTGATGATATTCCGAAGACAGCTTTTACCACACCCTTGGGACACTTTGAATGGCTGGTGCTGCCCTTTGGACTATCAAATGCCCCGGCTACTTTCCAAGCCACTATGAACAGAATTTTCGCGCCTTATCTGAACTCTTTCGTCACAGTTTATTTAGACGATATCCTGATTTTCTCTAAGACCCCAGATGAACATGCTGAGCACCTTCGGTTGGTGTTAGCTGTACTACAGAAACACCAGCTTCACGCTAAGCTATCGAATGTGAATTCTGGCGCAATGAAGTTAAATATCTTGGGCATATTGTGAACTCCGAAGGTGTCCGGATGGACCCCAAGAAAGTGGACATCATCCGTAACTGGCCACAGCCAAAAGACATTACCGAACTCAGATCTTTTGTGGGCCTAGCGAACTATTTCCGCCGCTTTATTGCTGGTTTCAGTTCGCTAACTGCACCGCTTACTGACATGTTCAGTTTGACACGGTTGCCAGACATGTGGCCATCCCAGGCCTTACATGCGTTCACTGAACTTAAGAAACGGCTCACAAGCGACGTGCTGTTACAGTACCCCGACTTTAAGAACCATTTGAGGTTATTTCAGATGCATCTCTAAATGGTACCGGCGCCGTTTTACTGCAGGATGGACGCCCGGTTGCTTTCACAAGCAAGAAATTCTCCCCTGCCGAAAGAAACTATAGCACGGGAGAGCAAGAACTACTTGGGGTAATTAATGCCTTACGGGAGTGGCGATGTTATTTGCAGAGTTCGATCCCTTTCACGCTGGTGACTGATCATCACCCGCTGACTTTTCTGAAAACCCAAGCACACTTAAGCCGTCGGCAGGCTCGCTGGGTAGAATTCCTAGAGCAATTCAACTTCGAATGGCTTTATCAGCCTGGCCGTTTGAATGTTGTGGCCGATGCTCTATCCCGCCACCCGTCCCTCGCAACAGCCGTGGTTTTCAATGCGGTTACCACGTGTCGCCAGAATGCGCCTGAACCCCTTATTCAGCGCATAACCCAAGCTACAAAACGAGACGTTTGGTTTCAACACCCCGCCAACACCCGTACCCTGGTGCAGAATACCCTCGGTTTCTTTCAACGGGAGGGGGAGGAATGTGAACTTCGCATTGTTGTTCCAAATGACCCAGAACTGAAACACGAAATCATTGCAAGAAGCCACTCAGAACCCATGGCTGGTCATCCTGGCCGCGACAGAACAATAGAACTGATTGAACGAAATTTTTGGTGGCCATCTCTTTGTGCAGATGTTGCTGATTTCGTAGCCATGTGTGACTCCTGCCAGCGCAACAAAGCTGTGCCAGGCAAGATAGCTGGATTGTCCCATCCACTACCCATCCCAGAACAACCATGGCAGAGTGTCTCGATGGACTTTGTACTTGGCTTGCCGTCGACTAAGAAAGGACACAACGCCATTGTGGTGTTTGTTGATAGATTGACTAAGATGGTGCATGTGCGCCCATGCAAGAAAGCCATTGATGCTGAAGAAACTGCAGACCTATTCTTTGATGCCGTAGTCCGCCTACATGGACTACCTGAAACAATTATCTCTGACCGTGACACCAAATTTACTGGTGCTTTCTTCCCCGCACTCCTGAAACGTGTCGGTACGAAGCAGAACCTCAGTACAGCTTTCCACCCAGAAACTGATGGACAAACTGAAAGAATGAACCGAATCCTTGGGATACTCTACGAAACTATGTGGATACAGAACCAAACTCTTGGGATCAGTACCTTGGACCCGTGGAGTTTGCAATGAATAATTTGAAGAATCGGTCGGTGGGCTCCACCCCATTCTATCTGAACTACGGTTTCCACCCCCGAACCCCACTTCAATTGGAATTGGGAGATACCGTTCCTGCTGCAAAGCATTATGTGGATACATATGCTAAGCGCCTGGCCGATGCAAAGAAGTGCATGTTGGCTGCACAGGACCGCGCACAGAAAGATGTGAACCGAAAACGAAGGAAGGTAGAATACGTAGTGGGCCAACAAGTCCTACTAAGTACTAAGAATTTGAGCTCCCAGCGTGGATCACGAAAACTGATGCCAAAATGGTTTGGTCCTTTCCCCATTGAGAAAATGATCAACCCTGTTGCGGCAAAACTGACCCTTCCACCAGAATACCGGTTCCACAATGTTTTCCATGTTTCCCTATTGAGGCCATACCGTTCTGACGGTACGGTACAGCCCCCTGCCCCCGTGACTCTGGATCCGGACACCACCCAACCTGTCTGGATCGCTGAGAGAATTATTGACCATGAAACGCGTAAGCTGCGTTCCCGAACCCTGAACCGTTACCTGGTGAAATGGCAAACCTACGGCCATGAGCACAACACCTGGGTTGAAGAGGCTAACTTCGTAGATCGAACAGTGATCGATGAATACTGGGCCTCAAAGACAGAACGCCGTGAGGACACTGGCGCTTAGAAAAGGGGAGCAGATGTTGTAGCATAGCTTATTTTAATCGGATTATTTAAATAAGCTATATAACGGAAACATCTGAATTGATCTCAAACAGAAATGCGCTAAGTAGCATTTCCTAACAGAAGTTCCCAATCGACTGAAACAGTTGTTTTCGGTTAGAGGTCCGCGACGATCTTAGATGAAATAACAGCTCTAGAATCGTGCACCAAGCATACCTACGGATATAAGGGAACTAAAAGGAATTTTAAGACAAAGAACCAGACGAGTTTAGAACGGGAATTCGTCGTAATTCCATTACGACGAATGTCCGTAACCTCCTGACCCACTGACCCTGTTAGTAACGGCTCAGCTCAGCCGTCACTCCAGGGATACATCGAACATGATAGAAACAGCTAACAGAAGTCGTTTCAGCTCTCTACGAAACAGGATATAAGAACATCCTGGAGGGGAGTCGGGCAGACAGAGCCTACGGACCTGAACCTAGAACGGAACTCTGTCCTGAAAGCCTGTGCTTGGCGGGTCGTACCCGTCCTGAGACTTTATTAATATTATTATATTAATTATAATTAACAAGGTTGCGAGCGTTTCCTCGCAAGGGCGCCGTCGCAATTCACTCAAAGTGAATTGTGTTTTGATGTTTTGACTAGCAAAATGGCAAGTACGACAGGACGAGCAACTGACCAGTTTCCAACAAGCGGAAATTGCGCACTTTAATGCACTACATGCTGTTAGTTGTATCTCTGTCATTACACCTAAAGCACAGGCTCGATCGAAGGATGCCAAACAACTGGCCAACCTAGATATGAGCCATGAGATACCCCAGGATACTGCAATCATCCCCCTTTCTGTGGGTGTGTCCTCACACCTACAGGGGCAATCATGTTTCATTGCGTTCTTGTCCCTGATGGCCTCATATTTGTGGTTATATATCCCACACACATCAGCCGCACTTGCATTCCAGTGTTTGGATGGGGGCTTTGAACCTGGGTCAGTCCCTACCCATCTTCATGCCAATTTGTATGGCCAACCTGGATATTAGCCATGAGATACCCCAAGATACTACAGGTGCCAGGCCGATTAGTGGGGGCCACAGGGTACAGGGGATTGCCAAGCCGATCAGTGAGGCAGCACAGGGGATCACCAAGCTCATCAGTTGGACAGCACAGGGGTATGTAGAGAGCCGAAAGGGGACCACTTCTGTCATGGCTCGCTAGGTTATGAATTGTAACATACTGAGGATAAGAAGCATAGGTTTCTCAGGATGAGACAGCGGGTTCTTAGATGATGGTACAACAAGTATCACTTAAGATTTACTGAACGAAGGAACGGGATGTCACTCCATGGCTATTCACCGTGTTGTGACGCATTATTGCATGTTTAGCTGCTTATCTATGCATGTGTGCATATGCACATGACTTAGCAACCAGTGTCCATGGTGGGCATCAAAGCCATCAATATAACTGGTGACATGGAGACCCTCTACACTGCACACTCCGTACCTGTAACACTGGTGCAATAGCGATTGATTCTGGGGTGTGAAATCCCTCATTACAATCCTCCCCGCCTTGCAGTGAACCTCCATGGGCACCCCTGGCACCCCGTAGGGCAGCTTCTGCCTTGCACCCAACGGATGGGGTTCTTTTGTTTTCCTGGCACTACTGCAGTTTTTCTTTGCTCATAACGGCTGGTTGTAACCCTGATACAGTGCCAACCCGGGCAACCACCTTAAGGCTGAAGGGATTCATGCGCATTCTGTTGTGAGTGTTCAGGCAGTGTGCACTAGATGTTGTATCTCTGTTATATCCGCCTACAGCAAAGGCTCGATTGAAAGGATGCCAGACAACTGGCCAACCTCGGATACTACCCGTAGATACCCCAGGATACTACACTAGACAGGGTTCGACACAGGGATCTAAAGGCAGATCCTAGCAGTTCATACCAATATAACACTGGTGCAATAGCGCATGATACTGGGGTGCGAAGTCCCCCATTACAGTACGTATCCAGTGGCGGCCACAGCTCCTGGTCCAGATCAGCCCCATGCAGAGGCCCCAGTACTGTGGGGCTGTCGAACCAGTAGTTCCACAGCCAGAGCACCAGAACAGAATTGGCAGCGGCAACCACCGCATGCTGAATGGGTGGCAGACTGGAGGCTGCAGGTGCCCATTCAGCCTGCGTGGTGGAGGTAAGCATGTGGGATATCCAAGAAGGAGGAGCCCCATGTACCCCTCCTGCCCTTCAAGCATATCTCTGCACGCTTTGGTGTTAAGTGCTAAGATGCAAGCACAGCAAGCCAAGTGTACCGTAATGAGAGTCAGGCACAGCGGAAGTCTTCAGAGGCCAGGGATTACAATGTACGATCCAGAATGCAGAATATCCAGTGAAGGCTATCAGAACCGGAAACACGCTATCATCACTTCACACTCCTTCAATGCTCAGGCTTCACTCAGGCTAAGTAAAAGCGTATCCAGACTCAGGACGTCAATAAGTAAGAGCATACGATCAAGGGAGATCGATAGCATATAATATTCAATATATAAACAAGGCCGTCATCGCGCGACTTATACTCACGACGTCGTCCGTAGTACATATCACACCAGATCGCTGATCCGCATGTGTGACATGTTCGTAATCATGTCGCAGACGATATTCTATCGTCCTCTAGCCTTCACAGCATTAAGGCAATGCAAATGCAATACTTGGCAACGTTCGTTATGTGGCTCAACCGCCATGTGAGTCGATGCGAATATCATTCACTCAGTCGCATTCCGCTCGCGCACGTGAAGTGGATATTGCATGATAAATCAGTATAAGAGAATGCGCGCTCTCAGATAATTATTTCAGTGCACGTACGCGGACTTGCCCTGGTCGCATGACTAGAGCTTCCACGCGGCGTCACTTCTCACATTTGTGCGTCATATTGGTTGAACCATTTGCATGATAAGGAACCGAATATTATTGCTTATAATATTATGCAAAGAGATTTGTGAAAAACCTACTTTTTGCGAGTGCTTGTCCTGTCGTACTATCCAGCTGGTTAGTACGACAGGGTGGATACCGGTCACATTGCAAGCGCTACACACCGAGAGCATGGTGCCAATCTGATAATGCTTCTAATCACTGGTTGCCGGGCGCCTTACCGGGTCCTATAGTCCGGTGCATGGGCGTGGGGCAAACCGTGATACAACACTTCAGCGGCACCAGGACCGTGTTAATGAATACAACCAAAATGATGAAACAGCCAAGTGGTCGAGTGTCACAAAGATCCAAATGTCTGGAAGCTTCACATTACGATGGTTCACTGACGTCTTCTGCCTGTGCAGGCCAGGTTGGGGCACAGTAATCACTAGCTCCTTACGTATTGAGAGGAGTCAACAATCCCGCCGTCGCCTTTTACCCTTGCCCTCAAAATACCTTCATACCACCCTTGGCTCCGACCCGGGTGACAGCAGCCTGCAACCCTTTACATTCTGGGTTTTTCCGCAACATAACACCCACCTAAACTCACATATGCACCTGAATGTGCTGCCTCAGCTCTCCCACTGCCCTGTACGCCCCTATAAGCCCCGCCACCAGCTGCTGGGCAGCCAGGCAACAGCTACACGTGGTAGAAATTACCCAACTTGTATCGCAAGGGTTGCTCTCATTGCCGTGCTTTTTGACGGCACTGCCGCCGCCCCCACCACCTATAGACCAATGTGTTACAATCCTCGAGAGGACCCCGCCTGGGGACCACCTGTGGGGCGGTGATCTGCTGTTCTTGTTTCGCCACCTTTGCCACCTGTGCGACCCCCTTCACCACGCAGGTGCTTCCCAACTGAAACCTACAATAATCCACCCTTGTTAATTTACTCCAAGCGCCCCCATTAAGCGTGACCTCTGGATGTCGCAGAGATGCCGCCCCCAACTTATGAAACCATTAATTGACCTACGGGCAGCCATTGCTCCGCAAACAACCAGCTGGAGAACCGGCGCCCTCATCAGCGGTGTAGGCACCTTATTTAAGATGCTGGCCTCCGAAATAAGCATCACACCGCCACATATGAGATAGCTTGTCCCATCTCATGTACAAACCTGGTGGTGGCGGGCATTGAGAACTCCTTGGCAGCCTGATGGCACCACCGCACTGCTGCCGCTACCACTGGCGCTAATGCTACACCAGCGGCCCTCCGATGATCCAGTGGTCACGGTGGTATGGCTAATAGGACGATGTATATGGACATTAGGTTAATTAGACGTGTATTAACGACCCAAATGGATCCCCACTGCCGCATCCCAATCTGCCAGTGGGCCGCTCTCCTGTGTTGCCACCATGCACAGGTGTGCATGTGGCATCAGTGGTGACACCGAGAGACAAGCAGGAACCGCTGAACAGTGACTCTGGTAATGCCGCAGTGTTGATGGTAAGGTGTGCTGCACAGGCGACAGCGTTGGGTGGCGACTGCAGCAGGGGAGGGGTGTGACGGGGGCGGTAGGTGGGTGCGGTTTCAAAGGGTTGGGTGCACGGCACCTGCGACAGAGTTGGGTGGCAACGGCGGCAGGGGAAGGGGTGTGACGGGGACGAGTTGATGGCGTCGGTTTCAAAAGGTTTGGGTGTGTGGCACAGGCGACGGCATTGGGTGGCAACGGCAGCATGCATGAAAGGAGCGTGACGGGGTAGGCACATGAATGCGGTTCAAAGGGTTGGGTGCACTGCACAGGCGACGGCATTGGGTGGCGACGGCAGCAGGAGAGGGGTGTGACGGGGGTGGGCAGGTGGGTGCGGTTTCAAAAGGTTGGATGCGTGGGTTGCATATGGTTACACAGCAGGGGACGGCATGGGGTGGCGACGGCAGCAGGAGAGGGGGGGGTGACGGGGGCGGGCAGGTGGGTGCGGTTTCAAAAGGTTGGATGCGTGGGTTGCATATGGTTACACAGCAGGGGACGGCATGGGGTGGCGACGGCAGCAGGAGAGGGGGGGGTGACGGGGGCGGGCAGGTGGGTGCGGTTTCAAAGGTTGGGTGCATGGCAGGGGCAACGGAGTTGGGTGGCGACAGTGGCAGGGGAAGGAGGGTGACTGGGGCGGGCAGATGAGTGCGGTTTGGAAGGGTTGCTACTGCTACTGTTCGTTTGCACAGGATCTACTGCGCTGTGATCCATTTATTTTTTTCTTGCTTGCTACGATCTGCCCGCAGATGCACAAATGCCGCATGCAATCAGGTGCGCTAGCTGGCCAAGATGATTGTCCTGCTGCAGGCCTACCAGTATCAACAAGGCATGTCCAGTGAGTGTATCATCCTTGGCTGGGTAGCTCAGGGGTGATGATGTATGGCTGCAGCATGCACAGAAGGGTCAGGAAGGGGGCAGGTGGATGCGGAGGGAGAGCCGTTCCTAGAAGGGTTGGCAAATGACGAAGGGGTGTGGCGGTGATGGCGGCAGGGAAGGGGGGTGACGGGGGCAGGCACATGAGTGCGGTTTCAAAGGGTTGGGTGCACTGCACAGTCGTCGATGACATTGGGTGGCGACTGCAGCAGGGGAGGGGTGTGACGGGGTCGGGAGGTGGGTGCGGCTTCAAGGTTTGGGTGCGTTGCACAGGCAACCGAGTTGGGGGGCCGATGGAGGGGCCACATAATAAAGGGGGGCTTGAAGGCCTGGCAATGGGGGTTACAGACAGGAGGGGAGATGGGGCGTGCATTAGGATTTGCAGGGGATTTTGAAAGGACTTGACGTCTGTTTGCTGTGTTTTTTGTGTTCTTGCAGGTGCATGGTTGTGACTGTAATGTTCACCACTGGAGCCCCCGCCAGGCATTGCATGGATGGGCTAGGTAGGCGAAAAGGGGGCGGTGTGCATGGGCTAGGTAGGCGAAAGTGGGGCGGTGTTCATGCATGGGCTAGGTAGGCAAAAGGGGGGCGGTGTGCATGTGTGAAGGGGCTGGAAGCGAGAGTTATGGGAAATGGGGGCCAGGAACGGCAGTGAGTGAGGGGGAGGGCTGGCAAAAAGGGCGTGCATGTCTGCATTACGGGGTGGGTGGCTGGCTGGCCTACCGGTACTACAGTGTACCACAGCACATCACGCCATGTGATGTAACGCCTATAGCACTTACCTAGGTTTTTTAAAATTAATTTACTTAAAAGTTTAGCCGATAACTATATTCCTACCTCTGTATTCTGTATTCTGTTGTGTAGAGCTAGTATGTTTTCGCATCGTAGGATCACTTTCCAATAGCAAGGCGCGAAAGATTTTCTTTTATAGCTAAATTTCCTCTTTTATTAAGATATCCACGGTCTCTATTCGCACAGGATGCCTTCCTACAAGCCACGATGCAGGCGGACAAGTCGCTGCTCCTCTACATGACGCGGCGAGAAGCAATAATTGAGATGTAATCACAGTAAGTAAGTCATAACAGCATGTTGCAAGCAGCGACGGAGAGGGAGAAAGATAGGCGGCGGTGATTGGCGCGGTGATCAGAGTGATCAGCGGCGATAACTAGTGATCGGCGGTGGGATAAAATGCGGGCAGCGAAAATGGGTTGATCTTGCTGGGATGTTCATGTTGCAGATCATGTATTGCGCGAAATAGACATTCGTGATATTTGTTTGGTTATCGGTGTCATGGCTCATGTCTTCGTGTTCCTGCTCCCAGGTGCGCTAATCATCTCATGGCTTTCCTGGCAACAGCGAGTTTCTGTCGACAGGAGGCTTGCCCAGGACTGCGATTAAGGCGCAATGGCGCAGGTGGGTGAATCTTTGGGGCTGGTGTGTGCAGGGAGGTGCGGGTTGGTGGTGCGCAGTGCCACCATTATTTGTTGCCGCCATCCCGCTGTGCCACCGTCACATGTCGTGCTGCCGTCGTTCTGTGCCACCATTGTGCCATGCCGCAAAATTGCCGTGCCCCAGTCATGGCAGGGGCGACGGAAAGAGGGGGCGGACGGAAGGGGGAGGAGGGGCGGCGGATTAGGGGCTGCCAACGAATGCGGGAGGAGGGGCGGATGGGGGAAGAGGGGTGACGGAGGCGGGGGGAAGGGGCGGCAGAGGCCGGGGGAGGGGCGGCAGAGGCGGGGGGAGGGGCAGAAGAGGGTGCAAAAGGGGCGGCGGAGGCAGGGGGAGGGGCGATGGAGTTGGGGGGAAGGGGCGGCCGAAGCGGGGGGAGGGGCGGCGGAGGTTGGGGAAGGGGTGGCGGAGGCGGGGGAAGGGACGGCAGAGGCGGGGGAAGGGGCGGCGGAGGTGGGGGAAACGGGTGGTAGAGGCGGGGGGATATGGTGCATCCGTTCCTGATGTCGTGCTGTAGTGCCGCCATCACGACTTCATCACATGTATTTGTCGTGTGTTTTCCGCATGTTAGTGATGGCACGACATCTGTGCAAGTGCCCGCTCCTATTCTGCTCAGATTGTGCCTGTTTATTGCTTTTCCTTGTGTGTTTTTACCATGTCTGTACAGCAACTCACGTCTGCTGCCTTGCTTGCGTGTCTTGTGTGCTGCCACAGGTCCTGAGCTGTGGCAACACCGGCTACATGTAGGAGTCTGCATGGACACTGGCTACGAACTTGAAGCGACAACACCAATGGTAAGTTGTGGGGGCTGGCTTAGGGCCGCAATGGGATGAAGGGGTGACGGAGGCAAAGGGGGAGGGCTGACGGAGGCAAGGGGGAAGGGGCAATCGAGGGTGGAGAAGGGGCGGCGGAGGCTGGGGAAGGGGTGGCGGAGGTGGGGGGATATGGTGCATCCTTAAGGCAGGAGGGCTGAGGAGGGGAGAGGACGGATGACGGAGGCATGGGGGAGGGGTGACGGGGGCAATCCGTCGTCTTGCCATGTTGTTGCCTTGCTTTGCTGCCGTCTTGCCATGCCGCTGTCTCAGTGTGCGGCTATCCTGTCGTGCTGCCTTCATTCGTTCCTGATGTCGTGCTGTACTGCTGCCATCAGGACTTCATCACATGTATGTCTCGTGTGTTTTCCGCGTGTTAGTAATGGCATGACATCCGTGCAAGCCCCCGCTCCTATTCTGCTGGGTTTGTGTCTGTTTGTCGCTTATCCTTGTGTGTGTTTTCCCTGTCTGTACAGCACCTAACGTCTGCTGCCTTGCTTGCATGTCTTGTCTGCTGCCACAGGTCCTGAGCCGTGGCAACACCAGCTACATGTAGGAGTCTGCATGGGCACTGGCTGACACCATGGTAAGTTGTGGGGGCTGGCTTAGGGCCGCAATGGGATGAAGGGGTGATGGAGGCAAAGGGGGAAGGAGTAATCGAGGGTGGAGAAGGGGTGGAGGAGCCGGGGGGAGGGCTGACGGAGACAGGTGGAGGGCTGACGGAGGCATGGGGGAAGGGCGACGGAGGCAAGCCTTCGTTGTGCCATGACGTTTCCCACATTGAGTGTGTGTGTATAATGTTAGATCTGGATGTGGCAGTCATTGCCCCGACACCTTTCATCCATACCATCTGCCACAAACGAAGTTTGCTGTGTGTTTTTGGATAGATGCCGACATGGCAGTGATTCTCCTAACACCTAACAATTATTGCTAGCCTCCCAGGAGCCATAATAATGGTATAATCATAGTGAACTATGTGTATTTTCCTCAGATATGGACAAGTTAGTGATTCCCCCTGACGCCTGGCAATTATTCCGTGCCTCCCACCATCCATCCAGTCAGTCTCAAACAAAGATTGCCATGTGTTTTTGGCTTGATGTGGACTTGGCAGTGATTCCCCCCACACCTGGCAATTCTTCTGAGCTTCCCACCATCCGAGCCAACTGTGCTAAACAAATTTTCCGTGTGTTTTTGGCTCGATCTGGACTTGACAGTGATTCCCCCCCACGCCTGGCAATTATTCCGAGCCTCCCACCGTCCGAACCAACTGTCCCAAACAAAGTTTTGGTGTGTTTTTCGCGCGATGTGGACTTGGCAGTGATTCCCCCTGACGCCTGACAATTATGCTGAGCCTCCCAGCATCTGAACCTAATGTCCCAAACAAAGTTTCCGTGTGTTTTTGGCTTGATCTGGACTTGGCAGTGATTCCCCTTATGCCTGAAAAACAATAGGAGCCTCCCAGCATCCGTACCATGTGCTCCAAACAAAGTTTACCATGTGTATTGATTTGGTCTGGACTTAGGGATTCATTCTTCCATAACAAAACAGTTGCTGGGAAACGATGTACTGGTGCTTGCTTGTTGAATTCAACTTGCTTTACAAACCTTTTCAAACATGTCTGCTGCACCCCTTAGCTCTCCGCCACACAGCAAACTGACTCTCGTCTCAAAGTCTCTTGTCTCATCAGCTCTGGACACCATGCCAAGGCACTGCAATATCTTCAGGTAAGCAGATACAGGTAAGTTAACGAGTTTCACTTTTTGATAATATTTTTCCTTGTCGACCGTCCCAGCCTGGTGTCGGTGTCCTCAGACATTCCTCCCCGAAGCCCATTTAATAGCGAATGGTCGGACTGGAGTGAATCGATGAGTGCGTTAATGGTCTTCATCCGTTCTCCTATTAAGTCCACTTAATAGCGAGTGGCCCCAATGGATGATCGGATGCGTTGTAGGTTCTCGGATGATGTTGTGGGTTAGATACTATACTTGTGTGCACACATTCTACTTGATGTAGTAGCTATATACATTTATCACCATTATGCACTGCAATGCATGGCCACTCATACAAAAGAACAAAGCACAAATGATACATTAGAATCTGGCAAATATGGATGCAAAAAACGACTAGATATTTTCATGAAACTCTGTCATGTTTTGCGAGCACTCTCCCTGTCGTACTATCCAAATGAATAATACTACAGCACAAGTAACCGATTCTTACAAAGAGGCGAATCGGTTAGCTCTGTAAGTAAAACGACTGGGGAAAATGCCTTGTCTCTGCAACTGACTACGGCAAAACTATTATGAGGTGAACTGAACGGCTTAACACAAAAAATGAGCAATCATACTATACGAAATAGACTGGAGTCTATGCAGGGCGAGCTATCTAACAATAATCAGAACCAAATCTTATTTTCTGGATACACGTGCACAACATTCTCTTGATTATCTTGTCGACCGTCCCGGCCCATCGTCGGTGTCCTCAGACATTCCTCCCGGAAACCCATTTAAACGCGAATGGCCGGACGGGAGTGAATCGATGAGTGCGTATATGGTCTTCATCCGTTCTCCAATTCGGTCCACTTAAACGCGAGTGGCCCCAATGGAAGATTGGATGTGTTGTAGGTTCTAGGATGATGTGGTGGGTTAGATACTACACTCATGTACGCACATTATATATGGCAAATGACATGAAATTTTCACAAAATTCCGTCACCGTCCCTATGGCATTGGTTGGGAGGGTAATGGGTGGGTACTGGGTGGGTAACCCATGGGTAGCGGTGCTATTGGGGTGGGCGGGTATCCTTTTGGAGGGGTAACCCATCGGTTAGCTCTGTAAGTAAAACGACTGGGGAAAATGCCTTGTCTCTGCAACTGACTACGGCAAAACTATTATGAGGTGAACTGAACGGCTTAACACAAAAAATGAGCAATCATACTATACGAAATAGACTGGAGTCTATGCAGGGCGAGCTATCTAACAATAATCAGAACCAAATCTTATTTTCTGGATACACGTGCACAACATTCTCTTGATTATCTTGTCGACCGTCCCGGCCCATCGTTGGTGTCCTCAGACATTCCTCCCGGAAACCCATTTAAACGCGAATGGCCGGACGGGAGTGAATCGATGAGTGCGTATATGGTCTTCATCCGTTCTCCAATTCGGTCCACTTAAACGCGAGTGGCCCCAATGGAAGATTGGATGTGTTGTAGGTTCTAGGATGATGTTGTGGGTTAGATACTACACTCGTGTGAGTACATTATATATGGCAAACGATTCGAAATTTTCACAAAATTCCGTCACCTTTCGCGACCCGCTCTTCCCGTCGTAGTATCCAAATGGATAATACGACAGCAGATTGAACCGATTCTGACAAACAGGCAAAAATTTGCACGCTCATTTTTTATTTTGTCTGTCTTGTTGTTCTTGCCCAGAAATCCTGTCCTTCTTGCAAATTTGGCTGTGTTGTGGGAGAGACAAACACGGCCGCTCATACAAAACAACAAAGCACAAAAGATACATTTCAATTTGGCTAATAATGGATGCTAAAACGACTCAAAATTTTAACGAAATTCCGTCACCTGTCGCGAGCACGTCTGTATTTTGGGAGAGCAGCTATAGACGAACTATAGTCGATTCAACTATAGTCGATCAATAGACGATGCTTTTATACGATTTTTTTATCGTCTATAGTTGATTCGACTATAGTTCGTCTATAGTTGAATCAACTATAGACGATTCAACTATAGATGGTTCGTCTTATAGACGATTCAACTATAGACGGTTCAACTATAGCTGATATTTATAGATGATACTGAAATAGTTGCTGGATCCAGGAGAATTAGGGTCAATTTATGAGTTGTATCCATCAGATCAGTTACATATAAGATGTTGTCATCATGCACCACAAGTATATACACCTTTATGCAGTAAGCATATGGATTTGCCTCAAAACCTCACATAGCAAACAACAAGTAATATAATGTCTCATCTTGCAATACTTAGATCCTCTGCTACTTGCTAGCTGTGCAGCCCCATAACACAATGCCTGGTACTTCTCAGCATCCATGACAGCTGCTATCCATCAGTCTGCGCTAGTCCTGATTCAACCTGGGGATTCACAGAACGTTTCTATCTAAGTTGCACCATCGTAACACTGGTGCAGTAGTACATGATGCTAAGATATGAAGTCTCCCATTAGACAAAGTTTGACATAATCTCATCATCCCTAGCATCTGTTCCTGCTACTCTAGCAGAACCATGCTTTTCTGCAAGCTGTCTTGGAATTCAGACAATACAGACACGCTCAATGACTGCCTCCAAGGGAATGCACCCATACGACTCAGAAGGTGCACCTGGTCTCCTGAGGGAGGTCAGGGAAATAGGGGTTCAGAGGGGTTATTATTTCTTCCTAGCCCTTGTATGTCCCATCTTCACAAAACACACTTATGCTACTGCATGCAATGGCCTGAGATTTAACAGCATGTGCTTGCCAGTTAGAGCTCCAGTTGGCTTGTAAGCAGCCCCCATGCATCCTGCAGCTGATTACTGAGGCAGGAGGGCAGATCTGATACTTGCCACAGCTGCTAGACATGGCACTTCCATCCTGTATTTGCAAAGTAAAGAACTAGTTATGAATGGCTTACACTGTAAGGCCAACCAACCAATCAACTCACCAGCTAGCTGCATGCCCACAGTAGAACTCATTAGGAGGCTGCATGCAAAAGGACACCTGCTCTTTTTCTTAAAAGTGATCTGCGTGCTGTCATTTCCTTGCTGTCATTTCCTTGGGGACAGCAGAAGTGGTAATAAGGTTCATTGGGAGGTCAGATACCAGCAGGGTGTTGGGAGGTCAGATACCAGCAAGAGTCCATACGATTTTCAGGTATACCTCAGTTGATATGTGTAGCTCTATCCTGTGCAGTCCTCCTGCTGCGAGCTAATGGAATTGTTGTCCCTGAGGAGCCGCCACAGAGCAATTCATGATAACCTTCATTGTAGCAACATTACTAATCTAATACAGGAAATGGCCAATATTTTCCTGAAGAAGCAGCAATATATTCTGTGGTCGCAGCAGTCATTGCTCAAGTTGACTGAGCCGCCTCTGTATTTTGACCATGCATCTTGACAAAGGATAAGATTGTTAATTAGTTATTTTAATGAACTATTAACCTGGTCGCTAATCCTTTGGTCTGGCTGAGAAATAATGTGCAGTAAAATGGTCAGCCACAAAAGATATTCCAAAGCTATCAAATGCTTACAGTTTAATATATTCTTTTGTTCACAATTAAAATTATTACAAGCTCTAGAACACACATTTCACAGATTTCGGGATTGCAGTACTATTCTCACCTGAGAGTTGTACTGCATTTCATAGCTTCTTGAAATTTACTTTTAAAAAAGCATATAAAAGACTTAATTATTTTTTATTTATTTGGGATGAAAACCACGGGGCCTGATTGTCAACTATAGCTGATGCTGACTATAGTTGATCAACTATAGACGACATCGTCTATAGTTGATCTATCATTGACTATAGACGACATCGTCTATACTTAATCTATCATCGACTATACTTAATCTATCATCGACTATAGACGACATCGTCTATAGTTGATGATCGGCTATAGTCGACATCGTCTATAGATGATGATCGGCTATAGTCAACATCGTCTATAGTTGATGATCGGCTATAGTCGACATCGTCTATAGTTGATGGTCGACTATAGTCGACTCGTCTATAGTTGATGATCGACTATAGACGACACCGACTATAGTCGATCATCAACTATAGTCGGCAACTATAGTCCATGTCAACTATAGTCCATCTATTATTTCCAATCGTCTAATAGACGATAATGTGCGCTATAGTCGATAGAAAAAAATACAGACGCACTCTTCCTGTCGTACTATCCAAATGGATAATACGACAGCAGATTGAACCGATTTTGACAAAGAGACGAAATTTGTGCAAACACATTTACATCGTCTGTGTTATTGCTTGTGCCCAGAAATCCTGTCTGGCTTGCACATTTGGCTGTGTTGTGCGAGCAACAAACAAGCAATGCATGGCCGCTTATATAAAACAACAAAGCACAAAAGATACATTTAAAATTGGCTAATAATGGATGCTAAAACGACTCAAAATTTTCACGAAATTCCGTCACCCATCGCGACCGATCTTCCCGTCGTACTATCCAAATGGATAATACGACAGCAGAATGAACCGATTTTGACAAGCAGGCGAGAATTTGCACACACATTTCACATCGTCTGTGTTATTGCTCGTGCCCAGAAATCCTGTCTGGCTTGCATATTTGGCTGTGTTTTGCGAACAACATGGCCGCTCATATAAAACAACAAAGCACAAAAGATACATTTAAAATTGGCTAATAATGGATGCTAAAATGACTCGAAATTTTCACGGAATTCCATCACCTTTCACGACCGCTCTTCCTGTCGTACTATCCAAATGGATAATACGACAGCAGAATGAACCGATTTTGACAAAGAGAAGAAATTTGTGCAAACACATTTACATCGTCTGTGTTATTGCTTGTGCCCAGAAATCCTGTCTGGCTTGCACATTTGGCTGTGTTGTGCGAGCAACAAACAAGCAATGCATGGCCGCTTATATAAAACAACAAAGCACAAAAGATACATTTAAAATTGGCTAATAATGGATGCTAAAACGACTCAAAATTTTCACAAAATTCCGTCACCCATCGCGACCGCTCTTCCCGTCGTACTATCCAAATGGATAATACGACAGCAGAATGAACCAATTTTGACAAGCAGGCGATAATTTGCACACACATTTCACATCGTCTGTGTTATTGCTCGTGCCCAGAAATCCTGACTGGCTTGCATATTTGGCTGTGTTGTGCGAGCAACAAACAAGCAATACATGGCCGCTCATTTAAAACATACAATATACATTACAATATGCCTAATTATGGATAGAAAAGGACCCAATTCCGTCACCTTTCGCGACCGCTCTTCCCGTCGTACTATCCAAATGGATAATACGACAGCAGAGTGAACCGATTTTGACAAGAGCCCAAATTTCACACATGCATTTTACGTCGTCTGTCTAATTGCTCGTGCCAGATATTCTGTCTTGCTTGCAAATATGGCTGAGTTGTGGGAGAGGCAGAATTTGGCTGTGTTGTGGGAGAGACAAACATGCAATGCATGGCCGCTCATACATAAACCTGACAGGCTGACACCAATGGATGCCATGTCGAATTAAAACTATTTCAGGCTCTAAGGCACATTTCAATTAACAAAAAAAAATAATGAAAATAGTCGGAAATGGCAAGATTCGAACCAGCGACCTCACATGTACAAACAGGCTGTCATACTAGACGCGGGCCGTCCGCCCGCGAGGGGGGCCGTAGTTCCCCGTCCCCGCGGCGGAGGCGAGGGCACGCGTGCCGAATGGAAGGGGTAATACAAGAATGCAGAGGGATGCAGAGATGCAGTTCACCAGCGTGGGAGTCGAACCCACGAGCGCGCGGATCGCACTCGGCCGTGCAAGTGTGTCGTCATACAGCGAGGTGGCCGTTTGACGCTGGCATTTAACGCCATCCAGTGGCGGCAACTCCATGCACGCACCTGTGTTTGGGGCAACCGGAGTGACTTACTGCTGGAGGGCCGTAACGAAAGTGGTCCGGCCCTCCGTGCTGGTGGTGACGGTGCCGGTGATGGCGAAGGAGTCGTAGGCGGTGTACGCGACCCGGTCGTTGTCGTCCGCGAAGCTCGCGTCGGCGAAGAAGTCCGCGTAGTTGGGCAGCTGTTGGAGGACGCTGGGGCTGTCCGTGCAGACTGGATACTTGCTATTGCCGACGCTGAGGACGAGTGGTATGACGGGCCGGGAGCCGACCGTCGTGACGGAGCTGGGATTCGGGGAGAGGCTGGCGGCGGCGTGTGCTCCATCCGACGGTAGGACAACGGCGGCCCGGTCGCGTTGCTCCCACGCAACCATCATGTCGTTCGTGTCGGCGCGGCTGTCGGTGGCCGCAGTGGTCTGCTGGGTAGCTGCTCGGAAGGTCTGCACCCGCTTGGGAGGGCGCTTGCCCGGGGCAGCTGCTGCCGCGACTAGTGCCCCGTTGAGGAAGATGCTGTTGTTGTACTGAGTATTGGACGGCGCGCTGATTTTGGCGGCGTAGATGTATAGCGGCGTGTTGTCGTCAGCCGCCGCTTGTAGCTGGGCAACGAAGTTGTCGGGCGCGGATTGCTTGACCGCCAGCTCCACGCAGCCGAGGTCGGGGGCGTCGGGGTTGCCGCACGCGACCCAGGCGTTGAACTTGCGGAAGGGTCCGCCGCGGAACAGCTTACCGTGCGGGACGACCAGGAGGGCGCTGCCGTCGGCCGGGTACTTGTCCTCGGCGTCGGCTTTGTCGGTTGCTGCGTTGTATGTCGGATAACGCAGCTTGGCGGTGTACAGCATGGGGAGGACGGAGGTGCTGGCCACGGAAATTTGAGTCGTCGGGGTGACCTTGTATTGGGCCAGTGTCGGTCCGGCGAAGCGGGAGGTGACGAAAGCGGGCAGGGCAGCTGGCTCCACGTTCGTAAACGTGACGGCCCGTGCAAAGGCGTGGTTGGTCTCCATGTCGGCTAGGGCGCGGTTATCGAGCTGCAGGATGATGACGCCCTGTCCGACTGTGTTCACGCCTGCGACGAAGCTGCCGTTTCGGTTCGGTGCGCCGGCAAAGAGCCGGTCTTCATCTTTAGTTACCGGGCCGGCGGTGAAGGTGACGTGGCAGGTGACGGTTCGCGACCTACGGATTGGGTCGTTAGTCGCATGTTAGTCCTCATCCTTAAAGATGGCCTGTAGCTATCGCTTACGTGGACGCGGAGGCAGCGTCGGTGGGGCTGCCGAAGGTGGACGTGCTGCTTGTAGACGGTGCCGGGGTGAGTCGCCGGCGTTTTGGGTCGGGCGATTCCATTCGGGGCGGGAAGGGACGACGGAAAGTGGCGCAGTATATGGGTAGAGAGATGTTAAGGTAGAGTACAAGTTATGGGAAGCTCCGTGTGTTTAACGCTGTGCAATGCTGGACACCGCGGTATAACGCCTGTACAAGATTGGCAATCTTGTGTTCAAATCCGCCTCATCAACCCACGGGTCACCGCGGTCTACTTGCTGCGCGCGGCAACCTCGGCATCTTTCGGATGCATAGAGTTGGCGGTCAAACAATCCGCGTCCGACAACTTCGTTACTCAGCTGCAAGTCACACGATTGTCGGGCATTGGCATTAGAAGGCATCCGTCGTCCAGCGACAACCCGCCCGATCCACACCTCCCACCTCCCCTTCTCCGCGCCTCCTGCCTTCGCTACTGTCGCGGTCACCACTTCGCCACTCTGCCACTCCCATCACGACTGCCGCCGTCGTTGCCGCCCCCTTGTCTTTCGCCATCGTTGCCTTCGTTGCAGACGTTCGTTGCAGAACCCCCACCACCGTCGCCGTGTTACGTGGTGGGCTAGACGCCTGATACCCGCGGACGGCTCGCGTGTAGACTAGACCCTCAAGTGCGAAATCCCGGTTCAAGTTGCGAAATCCCGGCGTCAGGTGGTGATGGATGCGATAGTCCGGTGCCGGGCGTGCTTTTACGGACATTGGCAGCGGGATGTCGGTGGCGCGCACACGGCGAATGAAGGGGCTGGTGTTGGCACCGAGTGTGGCGAATGAAGGGGCTGGTGTTGGCAACGCAGGTCGCATAGACGTTGAAAGACGTAGGGACGGCGGTTTTGTCAATTCGGTTTCGTTCGTCAGGTGTGGCAGAGAGCGGGTACAGGAGGCGGGAACGTGTGTCGTAACGGTCCAGCAGCATTTTGGAAGACTCAAAGCGAACACTGAAGACGGGTGTTTGTCCGTGTGCTTGCACCATCCATACTTCACTCCGGCACCCAGGCCACCTAGGGTCGCGGAACCTAAGGTACGTTGTGGATTGCAGGGGGCGTACAGACGGGAGGGGGGGCTGTCCGTGCGCCATCGCGTCCTACGAGCGCAATCTACAACGCCCCCTTCAATTCACAGCGTACTTTAGGCTCCGCGACCCCGTAGTTTCAACCTGGATGGCCCGGCCGCCGAAGTGGAACACGGACTGGCACCCGTGTCACTTCGGTGCTCGCCTAGAGTCCTCGAACATGCTGCCGAGTCGCTACAACACACTTGACTACGGCCGTCTCCTGTGCTCATTCTCTGCCCCACCTGTGTGATCTGCGTTGCTTGCATGCGGCAGATGTACGCTAATGCCAACGTCCGGCACATATCTATACTTACACCTACGGCCGAAGTGCTACCTGGTCAGGTAACGTAGGAGACCCATACCACGGATCTACACCTCCCTCCCTACCATCCTACGCGCACTCCTTGTCCGCGCGCTCCGTCCTTCGCCTTCGTCGGCGCCCGCGTCAATGCAACGCCTCTTGCCCTCGCTACTGCCGCCGTCGTCGTACAGCTATCCGCCGAGTCCGTCAGACCTCCAGTCCCGGATCTTTCACCCCACCATCCTACGCGCTCCCCTTCTCCGCGCTTCGCGCCTTTGTTACTGCCGTCGCCGCCGTGCAGCCATCTGCCGAGTCCGTCACTTCCATCATCACTGCCGCCGTCGCTGCCGCCGCGAGGAGTGCCAGTTTTGTGTTGAAATGCGCGTCATGGACTCACGGGTCACCGTCATGGTCATGGTACGGACATTGACATTAGAATACGTCGGCCGCATGCAGGCAACACAGGTCGCAAAGGGGTTGGGAGACGTAGGGACGGCGGTGTGGCAGAGAGCGGGCACAGGAGGCGGAAAGGTGTGTTGTAGCGGTCCAGCAGTATGTTGGGGATTCCAGGCAAGCACTGAAATGGTACAGGTGCCTGTCCGTGTGCTTGCATCACCCGTACTTCACTCTACAGCGTACCTTAGGTTCCACGACCCCGTAGTTTCAACCTGAATGGCCTGGGTGCCGGAGTGAAGTACGGGTGACGGAAGCACATGGACAAACACCCGTGTCATTTCGGTGCTTGCCTCGACTCCCCAACACGCTGCTGGACCGCTACAACACACTCGACCACGGCCGTCTCTTGTGCTCAACCTCTGCCCCACAGACTACGTCGTCCCTGCGTCTCTCAACACCTGCGCGACTCGTGTTGCCCGCAATGCCAACGTCCGGCACATATTTACACCTCCCTGGTGATACATCCTACGCACCCCCCTGGTGATACATCCTACGCACCCCCCTGGTGATACATCCTACGCACCCCCCTTCTCCACACGTTCCCCCCCATCCGTCGTAGGTCAGACGCAACGTCGGTGACGGGGCTGTCTTCATCGACGAAATCGGCATGCAGAGCCATGAGCACCTCGGCGTCACCAGCCACTCCGGGACGACCAACGTACGATCAACGTACCGCGTCCGTCACATCTTGGGCCCACCTACCCGAGCACTCGGAATCGGCAACCTGCCACAGCTTTCTCATCCACACCCGCATCCTCATCTTCATCCGCCGCCCTGTTTTTCGCCACCGTCGCCTCCGTTGCAGACCCCTCACCATCGTCGCCGTATCACGTGGTGGTGGCTGCGGTAGTCCAACGCTCCTCCAGGTGCCGGGCGTGCTCGTATTCGGGTGCATAGCGGTTGCGGGTTGCGGTCGCGCGGCGGTCGAGGAGGCGCAGTTCGGCCGCCAGGTCGGGGTCGAGCTTCGTTGCTGCCAGAAACTGCTGGACAACTCGTTTTCGCTCGTCGGGTGTCGTAGAGAGCGGGCGCAAGAGGCGGATGTGGTTGAGTGTCTTGTACCGTGTCAGTAGTACATACACGGTTGCGCGCTTCAAGCCGCCAGGTGGGACGGAAAGGTCCGCAACCCAGCATTCTTCCTTGAAACTGCGACCCTGTACGAAATAGTCGGTCACGGCGTAGTAGTCACCCAGCGGCACGTTGATGCGACGCACGTTCTTGGTGGCGGTGCCGGTGTTGACAGCAGGTACGGTGATATTGGCTGCTGGTGAGGGGCGTGGTACGACGGTGAAGGCACCACCTTTGGATGCGAAGTCCGCCAAGTCCGCTAGCACCGTATTGGGCGCGTGTCCTTTAATTGGACGGACCATGACGGCTGCGGGTAGGTAGTGAAGGCGCCAGTATGGGCCGTGGCCGTCGTCGGGCGGTTCGCGACTGTCGGTGAGCAGGCCGCACGCCTCGACTTCATTGTTGTGGCAGGCGCCAGCGTCGGCGGCAACGGTGTCGAGTAGCGTATAGCGTGCTCCTTCGTAGTACCAAGTGTCGGCGGTTGTGTGGTCGAAGGCGGCGTCTTTGACTCGCATCGCGACCGCCTTCTCGATGTGCGAGAGTAGCGGCTGCTGGGCTGTGCCGTGTTGGCGGACCGGGACGTGGTCCGCGTTCCAGCTGACCAACCGTGCACCCTTGCGACGCGCCTGGAGCATGAGCAGTCGTGTGTTGAGGACGTGCCTGGGTTCGTTGCGTTGCAACACCACGCGGGGCTCGAGGTCCGTGAGGTCCGATAGGTCGGTGATGACGCGTTGGTTGAGCGCGTCTATCAGTGCCGCCATGCGCGCTTCAGTGGGTTCGCCGCCGCCGAACATGGTCGCGAACTGCGTGAGCTGCTGACCGGACGCGCTGTTGTCTTGTCGTTGTTGTTTTTGCAGCATGAACACGACGTCGCCGAGCTGCCGGTACAGCTGGAAGCCATCGTGCAGGCGGGCGTGCGTCTGTGGTACGGGTCGGCGAGGGCGACGCATGGTCGCGGCAGTGTCGCGGTCGTTGTTGTGCTCGTCACTGCTGCCGGTGTTGCTGCCATCCGCACGGCGACCTTCGTCTTCGTCAGCCGAGGCTGGCCGGCACCGGGTGTTCGGTGCCGACGGAGTGAAGTTGGGGTTCCGCTCGACGTCGGCCGCGAAGCGGTATGGTGGCGAGCCGCCCGGTTGAGGATGCTGTAGCAGGTCGCCGATTCCGGCAGCGGCGCGGCCGGACAGGACACGGGTGCTCGAGTGGGTGGGTCCAAGATGTGACGGAGGCGGCACGCTGGCCGTACAGGAGTAGCTGATGGCGCCGAGGTGCTCATGGCTCTGCATGCCGATTTCGTCGATGAAGACAGCGCCATCACCGACGTTGCGTTTGACCTACGAAGGGTGGGGGGGAGCGTGTGGAGAAGGGGGGTGCGTAGGATGTTGGGGCGGGAGGTGTGGATTCGTGGGATGGTTGTCGTACGTGCTCCGGCAAGTGGATCGTACCTGAAGGCTGGCGTGGGCACCGCGCTTGGGAAGGTTGGCGCCACGCGAGCCGCTTTGGTTCGCAGAGATGCCGAACATCGAGTGGGTCGATGTTGTATTAGAAACCAATTGATGGTGGCATCGAAAGATACCGGTTGTTGGGCCAGAGCCCGATTATATAGCATCACAGAGCCGGAGATCCAAGTCGTACTTGGGTGATGTCGTAGAGTCTCGAATCAGACGTGACGGCCAGAGGTCACTCCAACAACCGGAAAATCAGTGAACCAGGAACCAGGCGTTCCACTATTTACCATTCAGTCGGTAAATAGCCCAATCCAGACAGGTTCTGGACTTCTGTCAAGTACGGACACTTGGAAGGGTTGGTTAGTAAATGGCGGGCGGCGGTTAACTAATCCGTAATCCTGGTTACGAATTGGTTACCGTCAGTTAGTAAGTTAGTTAGTTAAACAGGTATTAACAACGGTTAACAGAGTGCTAAATATCTCTTAAGCATGCACGGAAATGCTTAAGGATACAACAACTGTTCCCCCTCTAGATGCAGCGTCCCCGATGCATAAGACAGAAGCCACAGGCAGGTAGTATAGGGCAATGGATCAGAGAAAGCCCTGCTTAGCTTGTGCCCGTTGCTTAGCTTCGTCCAGCATGGGTTTCATGTCAGAGGTGAAGTTGCGTGCAGGTTCCCAGCTATTATGCTCAGAGGAATACCCAGACCACTTGACTAGGTACTCATGCATGATGCGCTTGCGTCTACCCTTGCCAACACGGCGTGCCCTGTGGTCTAATATGCGTTCCACAGCATACAGGGTTTGCTTGCCCGACAGCCACGTAGTGGGGCTGGCCTCCGTGACAGGGGGAGTGCTTTTTTCAGTTTCAGGCAGGGTACCCCGGTATGGGCGTATGAGGGAGACATGGAACGTGGGGTGAATGCGCAGATCAGATGGCAGTTGCAGCTCTACGGCTACTGAGCCTACCATGCGCACTACAGGGTATGGCCCCACGAAGCGTGGTAACAGCTTACGGGAACCATCAGCCAGGGAGCGTAAGTTCTTAGTGCTCAACATGACCAATTGACCCTTGGTGAAGATGACGTCCTTCTTGGACTTGTTGTAATAGTCCGCAGCCCGTTGCTGTGCAGCTTCCAGGCAAGCCTTAGCATCAGTTAGTCGGGACACAAAGGACTTGGCAAAGGTCTTTGCAGCGGGTACATTAACATCCAGCTCCCGCCAGACAGGTAAGGCAGGGTTGTACCCGTAGTTCAGGAAGAACGGACTGTTGCCAACTGAACGCTTGGTGGCATTGTTAATGGCAAACTCAGCAGCGGTAAGGTATGTATCCCATGCAGTGGGTGTACGGCCAGTAAAGTTACGCAGCATATCACCCAGGACACGGTTTACCCGCTCTGTCTGCCCATCGGACTGGGGGTGGTAGGCGGTGGACAGGTTCACCCGCATTCCTACCAGTGTTCCCAGGGCGCCCCAAAACTTACTTGCAAACTGAGTACCGCGATCAGACACCACGGACTTGGGGACCCCATGCAAACGTACCACGTTATCAAAGAACAGACGGGCCGTTTGCTCAGCTGTGCAGGATGATGTCGTGGACCATCTTTGTGAAGCGGTCGACAAGGACCAACACGGCGTCGTATCCTCCCTCAGTTTTGGGCAGCGCAACTACAAAGTCCATGGAAACACTCTCCCAGGGGGCGTTAGGAATAGGTAAAGGTTGAAGGTGCCCGTGAGGTTTCCCAGATTGGGCCTTATTGCGCTGGCACAGGTCACAGGAGAGGACATAATTCTCAGCGTCCTTAGCCATGCGAGGCCACCAGAATTGGCGACGCAAAAGCTCCAGAAGTCGCGTGCAGCCAGGGTGCCCAGCCAGAGGGCCATCATGCAAACGTGACAGCAGTTCACGGCGCAGGGAGTCGTCATTAGGAATGACAATTTGGCGGTTGGAACCTTTCTGTCGGATCCATAACCCATGCTCGTTTACCAAGTGCCCCGTGTTACTAGGATCAGAGAACGACGGGTCAGATGCATAAGCAGTTTTTAAGCGCTTGGCAAAGTCAGAGGGCACAACAGACTGTGGCACCTGAGACTTACTGCGTGTGGTTACCGCCAGGATGGCTGCATGCAATGAAGGGTGCCTGCTGAGAGCATCGGCGATGTTCAGTGAGCCGCTCAGGTACTCCCAGTCAAAGTTGAACCGGGCCAAGTACTCCATCCAGCGGGTCTGGCGACGGTTAAGGGATGGCACACCTTGCAGAAAGGTAAGGGGTTTGTGATCAGTCTTAAGGGCGAATGGACGACCCTCAAGATAACACCGCCATTCCTTCAAGGCATGTAAGACCGCCAACAACTCCTGCTCCCCTGTAGTATAACGGGTTTCTGCTCCCGAGAACTTCTTACTCGTGAATGCAATGGGGCGTCCCTGTTGCAGCAGTACAGCCCCCGTGCCGTGTAGAGATGCATCAGTTATGACCTCAACACGAAACGGCAATGAGTAATCAGGGAAGTGCAGGATGATGTCATCAGAGACAGCATGCTTCAGGGCATTGAATGCTTCTTGGCATGCAGGGGTCCAGGCCTCAGGTGAAGAGAATGCTCCCTTACGTGTCAGATTTGTCAGAGGTGCGGCTATGACTGAGTAGCGCTCTATGAACTTACGGAAGTAGTTGGTCAGGCCCAAAAACTTACGAAGTTCCTGCAGGTTGGAGGGCACAGGCCAATCCCGTACAACCGAAGTCTTCCGGGGGTCCATCCGAACGCCATCCTGAGACACTATATGCCCCAGGTACTCCACCTGTGGTTGTGCCCAGTGGCACTTAGTGCGCTTAGCATACAGCTGCTCACGCCGCAGTATCTCAAAGACCTGGCGAAGGTGCTGCAGATGCTCCTCGCGGGTCTTTGAAAACACCAGAATGTCATCCAGATAACAGATGATGAACTTGTCGATGTATGGCCTGAAGATACGGTCCATGACAGCTTGGAACGTTGCCGGAGCATTAGTTAGTCCGAAGCTCAGGACGGTATACTCATAATGGCCAAACGGCGTACGGAAAGCCGTTTTAGGGATATCAGACTCAGATATCCGGATCTGATTATACCCCTGCTGGAGATCAATGGAGCTAAAGTACGCAGAACCCTTCAGCTTATCCAGCAAATCATCGACACGTGGAAGGGGGTAACGGTTCTTGACCGTAGCAGCATTCAGCCCCCTATAGTCAATGCACATTCTCAGGGTCCCATCCTTCTTACCCACGAACAGAATAGGGGCGGAGTATGGGGATGTGCTCGGCCGTATCATACCTTTCTTCATCAGATCAGTGACCTGTCGTTTAACCTCATCCAGCTCCAAGGGGCTTAGCCGGTACATGGGCCGGGAGATGGGGTGTGAGCCAGGTGCAAGAGGTATGGTGTGATCCACAGGCCGCATTGGAGGTTTGCCAGGGACCTCCTGGAATATATCTGCATATTCCTGTAACAGGGCCTCAAGCTCAGGGTCAGTAGTATCAGATGGGATGGAAGTTGCATTCAGGTGCAACTTGGGCCGTACTAATAAGGCATGGGCCCCCTTGCGGATCATGCGTACCGCAGCCTTTCGGCCAATAGCTTCAGGTTCAGCATGTTGGCAGATAGCAGTGGCAGCATAATTAAAGCAAGGCTCAGGTTTCATCTGCTCTGATGGCTGTCCGGCAGTAGTAAAGGGAACCTTGTAAACCAGAGTCCCCTTACGCAGGCGCAAGGTCTTAGACTCATAGTCCAGGGCAGCCCCATACTGCGCTAGGGTGGATGATCCCAGGATGTACGTGGCAGCATCTGTGAGCTCAGGTAACACGTATGGACGGACATTTAACCTCAAAGGACCTGCAGAAAGGCGGAGATTGACCTGCCCCAATATACTTTGCTTACCCCCATCGGCGAGAGTAACTTGTGACCAGGAGCATGGGCTTGGCTTGAGTCCGAGCTGCGAGACCACTGATACTGATATGAAGTCATCACTGGCTCCAGAATCAGCGAGGGCGGTGAATGTGCGACCAGCCGTACTTACGGGGATCAAAGGTACACCAGCGCCTATCAGGGCAGCAGCTTCAGGACACAGGAGGGCTGAAATACAGGGCTCAGTCTCAGGTATCCCCTCCTTAGCCATTCCAGGGGCAGCAAACCAGACGTCAACAGAGTATGGGCTCCCAGGAATCTGGACGGCCTCACCTGCCATATCTATGCTATGGAAGAGAGCCGTACCTGGGGAAAACCTTAGAACCCGTTGCATCCCAGCCAAGAAGGAAGGGCTACGTCGGGACACATACTCAGGCAATAGGAGACAACCTGAAGTCTCAGGGCGTTGACGTTTGCATGCCCGAAAGTGAGCCAACTGCTTCTGAAGCTCACACAGTGAAGAGGGGGTGAACAAGACAGTATGCCCGCCCAAATTAACAGCAGAGAGGGGACGACCTTGAGGCTCAAACAGGTTACACAGGGCATCAAAGCCAGCACGGACCGTTCGAGCGTCAAAAGAAAAACGTCGCCCTATTGCTTGCTCAATCTGACTCAGGACGGCAGGTAGTAGTGCCCGTACTGCACGGCACTTAGTAACTGTCTTGCACACGACAGAGATCCCAGGTGGTGACCCCTCTATCCCAGCCTGGGCAAGGTCCTAGTGCCCCTTGCCCTTCGGGTCCTCTGCCAACATAATGGGGCAAGTATCTACCCGATGCTGGTCGGACCCACAGCGGAGACAGATCCCCTTCTGCTTGCGGTGCAAGAACTCCCGACGAGTGCACTTAAAGGTGCCGAGGAACTCCATGGGGTCCTTTCCCTTATGGCCCTTCTGCACTTGGCCTTCCTTGGGGGCCAAGTTCTTCCCCTTCTGCCCTCCACGCTTAGACTTACCGGCGCCCTTGCCCTCACGCGGCTGCCCTTCCTGCCCGTTGGTATCTGTTCGAGCGGATGCAGTCCGCGGCCTCTTGGGTGGGGGCGCCGGGGTCTCATCCAAGGGATCCTCATCAGCTCCCATATCCTGAATGGACAAAGCGTTAAGTTTGGGGCGGGCCTGCTTTTCAGCAATCCTACGAGCAGTAAACCTGGTTTCAGCTCCCAGGGCGAACCGAACCAAGTCCTTGTAGGACTCAAAGGTGCTACCCGTCAGATCCGTGGCACATTCCCCACTAAGGTCAGCAGAAAGACCTTGCTGGAACCAAAACACACGCTCACTATCAGACAGTCCTGCAATGGGGGTGACAAGGGCCTCAAAGCGGCTCTGATAGGAGGAGACAGATTCCCCTGGGCGCATGCGGTATTTGCCAGCAGACAGTTTGTGGCGTGCCTCTGTAGCACGTGACTGGATCTGGGGTGCAAAACGGGCAAGCAGCGCTTCCAGCAGTTCCTCCGATGTATAGGTATCCCTCGCATTAGTCCTCTGATCATGCCATGTCTTCGCCGCACCCTCAAGGGCATTGGCCAGGAAAAGACAGCGCATAGAGTCCTGGTGACCCCCACGGACTAAGGTGAAGTACTTCCTAACATCACGGACAAAGGACCTGGTGCGCGGTGCAGTCACTCGCCCTAAATCAGATAGCTTAACATCTGCAGCAATATTAAGCTTAGGCACCGGAATCCTCATTTTCATCACCTCATCCTCATGTCCAGTATGAGGGGGCGCAGATGGCCCAGCAGAGGTGCCCGCAGCAGCAGCATCAGTGGTAGCAGCAGCAGCGGCCATCCCAGCAGCTTCAGTGGCATTAGGCACCAGGTAATTTTGCACTACAGGGCCACGAGCATAAAAAGGGGATGGGACATAAGCTGGGGACGTTGGTGCCTCAGGGGTTGCTATGCCGCCTGATGCCAAAGGTGGTGGGGCTCTAGCCTGCAGAGTTGGACAGCCTGCCACAGGAGCACTTGATGGCTGTGTCAACCAGGAGAGACGTTCCCACCTATTAGCCTGGCTAACATTTGTAGCAACCCGGCCAACATACTGAAATGCGTTGGCGACAGCAGCAGATACAGCATTTGCAAAGTTCGCGGCTTGCATAATCTATGCCTGAAAGCCTAACAGAGCGAACAGCAAACGTCTGCTAAAGTTGAAGGCAAAGGCTAGGGCCAGGGCCTACCCAAAACTTCGATGCCTTCAACGAAACTCAAATATTCAGCAGTCCGCGAGCGGAGCTTGCTGAGAAGAGTTCGGAGCGACGGTGCAGAAATGTCGCTCTGGCTGGCCGAACCTGCGAACGCACTTGCAGCAAGCGAAACAGGCGCGATACCTTTCAAGAAAATAAGAGGTATAATTACTGCAAAAACGCGAGGTAAATCTGCGAGAGCAGTTCTTATTCCAGTCAGGCACGATTGTACTGTCGAAGCTGCGACCTCACAGAATTGCAAAGCGAACTGCCAAACAGGTTCTAAATATAAACCTATACTGCAGGCAATTAATTCGGGACAGTAAAAACAAGACGTCGGCAAAGCGAGTTCCGGTCGTCGCACCAACTAATAAGTGCGACCTAGCAAAAGCAAAGCCGAAATCACAGAAAGCAGATTCTAATTATCGCCTATTGATTGCCAAATTTACAGACCAGTATTGGCAGCGGCAGCAAGGATAGCGGCTCCCAATTCGTCGTCCATTTCCATAGCGAGTTCGGGAGGGGGGAGGTCTTGGTCGACGTCCATTGCTTGAGAGCTTTACTGGGCTAAATCCGACGGATAATTGTAGGTGATCAGGGAGACTGGAGCGGAAGACTTGAACGGAAGGCTTTCGAGACGTCCCAGGGAGGAACGGTCTCGCTACCAGCTTGTTGTATTAGAAACCAATTGATGGTGGCATCGAAAGATACCGGTTGTTGGGCCAGAGCCCGATTATATAGCATCACAGAGCCGGAGATCCAAGTCGTACTTGGGTGATGTCGTAGAGTCTCGAATCAGACGTGACGGCCAGAGGTCACTCCAACAACCGGAAAATCAGTGAACCAGGAACCAGGCGTTCCACTATTTACCATTCAGTCGGTAAATAGCCCAATCCAGACAGGTTCTGGACTTCTGTCAAGTACGGACACTTGGAAGGGTTGGTTAGTAAATGGCGGGCGGCGGTTAACTAATCCGTAATCCTGGTTACGAATTGGTTACCGTCAGTTAGTAAGTTAGTTAGTTAAACAGGTATTAACAACGGTTAACAGAGTGCTAAATATCTCTTAAGCATGCACGGAAATGCTTAAGGATACAACAGTCGACAGGCTGCGGTGCACCGGGGTGTTGAAGGCGATCGCGGCGGCCCAGGAGTACGTGCATGTGGCGGCCCAGTCGGGGCTGTCATGCTGGTACGTGTACCACAGCAGCGCGTGCACGAACCTTGTCTTGCCCGTGCCCGGGGGACCCATGATGAGCATCTGCGGCGGGACGCCTGGATCGGGTTCGTTGCGGCGGTCGAAGTAGCGTGCCACGAGCATGAACGGTACAGCCTGATCCGGCGCCAGGGTGAAGAGCTCGATGGTGTCGTCAACGGTAGGCGGCTGAGCCAGACGCAGGTATGTCGGCATCTCCGCTGTGACGAGTGCGCGGTCAGACTGTTGGCCGTCGTTCATGAGTACCGCCACTAGCGGGTAGCCGGGGCGGCGATCCAGACACAGGCGGGGGGTGCGGACGGCGGTGGCCGGCGTGGCGATGGCGCCTTCGGTCAGGACCACGTAGCGCTTCAACCGCTTGGAAGCCTCATTCAGCAGCGGGATGTCGGTGGCGCGTACACGGCGGATGAAGGGGCTGGTGTTGGCACCGAGTGCGTCGGGTAGAGGAAGCGCACGGCAACGCCGGGCTGCACCGTATGCGTACAGCCCCTCCACCGTGGTGCGGTCGTACAGGTCCGTCAGGGCGACGTCAGACAGGTTGAGCCCCGTCGTCGGGTCGCCTTGGCCTGGCACGAAGTCATACCGCTCGACCTGATTGTCGTGTGGTGGCTGTGTGTCAGGGTCGGGCTCGAGGCGGCCTCGCGCGGCGTCCGGGTCGTCATCATCCGAGTCACTGGAGGTGTAGTTCGGGGGGAGACCGGCAGCCGCAGCGGCGGCGCGGCGCTGGCGACGTCGCAAGTTGTATTCGGCCTGGCGCCGGCCGCTGGCGAGGTGCTCTGCTTCGATGTTGTCAAGCAGGGCACTGACGCAGGCTCTGTAGGATCGGCCTGCACCGGTGGTTCCCAGGTCCGTCCACCAAGCATCGTACGCTTCCTTCACCGTTTGATTGGCGGCTACCGGCTGGCCGCGGTGAGCCTTGAAGATGCCCAACACGAATGCGTAGTAGGCGACGGCGGCTGCGGTGGTACTGCCTGCTTGAGGACGGCGGGGCAGTGCACCGCCCAGCAGGACGTACCTCGGCTGCGCCAGGCGACGGAGGACGTGCGTCAGGTACAGCGGGTGCGTCGGTTGGAAGGCCATCTTCTTGGGGGGAATGGTCGTTGCTGGACTGGTCGGTAGCTGGTCCGCAGCTGAACCGCCTGACGCAAGGAACGTCGCGGCGGCGGTGGGCTGGGCGCCAGATGGGCCGGAAGGTGCATCAGTCACGGGGGTCACAGCGGTGTCAGAGGCCTTGCGTTTGCGGTGGCGAGTCGTGGGGAGGACTTGGGCGCCAAGGATGGCAGCGTGGGGGTGCTGTGCGGGCGTCACACGTTGCACTTCGAAGTTGGCCACGATATTGTAGGCGCTGCAATCGAAGCCGCTGAGCTCCACTCCGCGTTGCGTATAGTTCTGTACGGCGTCGGCGAGAGTGTAGCCACCGTGCTCCTCTGCCTCCACAAGCTCCACGCCGGTTTCCGCGTCTTCTGGCTCCACGGCGGACTCGGCCGCCAGTGCAGTGAACGCGCCCACCGGCAGGTAGTTACGTTTGTACGACGCTTGAAACGTGTCGTGACCCGAGAGCTTGAAGGCGACCAGTGCCATGCCGGCCGCGATGGTGGCCGTCATGCGGTGTACCGCGGCGCATAGGTTGGCGAACGCGCTGGGGCCATCGCCGCTGGCGCTGGGCGGGCTCCCCGCCATCATGAAGTCCTGCACGCGTCCGACGGCGGCACAGGTGAGGTGTGCCTGGCTGCGCTCGATTGTCTTTGCGGTGTACTTTGAACTGTAGTACGCAGCATCACGGGCGCGGTCGATGGCGGGCTGTAGGAGGGGGCAGTCACCACGTTCGTCGGCGGGGCGTGCTAGTTGTGCGGCGACGTCAGCCGTGTACTCCCGGTCGACCTCACAGGCCAAGGACATCAACTGGTTGCAGCCGAACGCGAGCGCAACGGCAGGCATGTGCGGCACGAGGTTGGACGCCAGGCGGGGCAACAAGAAGAGGCCGCTGGTGCCGATCCACTGAAAGGCCGTGCGGATGAGCCGGGGGAAGGCCATGCCGCAGCTGTCGTCGGTGCCGTGGCAGCCGTGGCGCTTGCAGGTCGTATTGTGGGTGTGGGTGAGGGTACCGTGTATGACGGCAGCGTGGTGGGCACGGCAGGCGGCGTGCCGTGATGGTGGAGGGAGCCCGCCGTTCGCGCACCCGGCCAGTCGTTCGAAGTCGCACGCGGCAGGCGGGCAATCTACCTGCACCGCCGGCACGGGCAGGCCGTGCTGCTGCGCCTCCGCTTCAGACATACCCATGACCAGAGGCTGCGTTCCACCGTCCGGGGCCGGAGCGTAGTACGGCGAAGGATACCACATTTCGCAGAGCGCGTACGCAAGTGCCAGAGCCCGGCAGTTGGGTCCACAAAAGAACGCCTGCAGGTTCTCCAGCGCGAAGCACTCGAGATGTGCAACTCCGTGCAGGTGTAACGCCAATCGCCCGCTCTGCTCCACCTTGACAACCACCTCGAATACGACACCGCAGAAGCAGTTCGGGTCAGTCTGCCGCATTGCCCCAGGTGCAAAGCCAAACAGCTGCTCGACCACCACTTCTTTCGTGGCAACAAGCAGCGCGGCGCAGCTGTACGGGTCTTCCTGTACGGGTCTTCCTTAACTTTTCCACCGTGCTGGTGATCTGGGCGGGACGGCCGGTGTCGTCGAACTCGATGAACTGGCCAGACGCTACAACGGCGCAGCCAGCATGCATGTCCGCCGGGTTGAGGTTGAAGAACAGCGGCGGCCAGCCAATAGTGAGAGCAGCTGCACGCATCGTGGCCTTTGCACCGTTGTAGTAGGCATCCGTGAGGTCGATTCGCAGCAAGCTGGCACGTGCGCCCTCGAGGAGAGCGCGCACCACGGGCGACTGCGACAGCAGCTGCCGTCGCTGGGCGTGACGGTACGGCAGCACCAAGATGTCCGCCATGGCGCGTACGACATCCCTTGAGACTCGCGCCGCTGGTTCACCCAGCCGTGGTCGCATGCGCAGGGCCACTCCCACCTGCGCCATGCTCTGCTGCCGAACGTTGATGTCGTACATGCGGGCAAGCAGCATCAAGTTGCCGCTGAACTGTGCCCGAGGCACCCGCCGTACCAGGTGGCTGCAGTATGATGCGAAGGACATTCCCGGCGGCCGCTGTCCGGACAAGCCATACGGAAACGAGACCGGGAAGCAGACGTTGAGGATGGCCGGATGACGATCATCCAGGATCCGAGCGTCACGGCCGCCAGCGGCGAATGCAAGACGTGCACGGCCGGTCAGCAGATCATGCACCACGTTGGGCCGGGTATCAAACTCGCTGCCGTCGGTCGGAACGGCAGCGGGCTGCGGCAGGACCAGTTCCAGCTCATCCGGAGCGCCCAGGTCGGCATCAGCTGTGTCGGACAGAGGGGACGGGAATCCACAAGCTTAACACGACGGGCAGACAGATGGAGCAGGAACGGTACTTGTAACGTATGCGCAAATTGTTCCGAGGCTGTTCGGTGGATGTGGCGGGATACGCGAATGGAGGTGTATGAAGGTGATAAAATGCACGCCCTCACTTACTCCGGATGGGAACAGGGTCGGCTGCCTGGCGCACGACGACCGCGAGGGGCGGTAAGCCCGTAGCGTCAGCTCCTGCAGTGGACAGTAGTCACAGTCGCGCACACACCGCAGATCAACAAGTGGCAATACGTAGAGTATTCCGCGACGCCTAACCTGACAGGAGGCCGAGCACGTTCGGTCGACACACAGACCAGCAGGCGCGACCCGTGCAAACCCACGGGTACGTACAGCTCGTAAAACACAACAGCGACACGGGCAATTCGCAGCTGTGCTCTCGCAGACATACCCGCCATAGGAGTGTCCGAGACGGTAGCCCCGGTCGTGGGTGCGTCGAGACCTCCAGCAGATGTAGAAGTACAGAAATACCAACGCCGGAAGGATGCGGGCAAAGTACGTGGGACCAGGATTGTCAGTCCGATAGTGACGTATCTACGTTTCCCGTCCGGCCCGTCCCCCCACCGTTCCCCGTCTGTGAGCCCCGTCGGCTGACCCCGTCTTTCAACAAGAAGGAATCACACCTGTATCAGACGGCGATGCATACGCACCACCGCCCTGAACGATTTCACCAGCCGCGTTTCCTTGTAACGTCTCCTGCAGCTGCCGTACACCAGCGGCGCCAGTGCGGTCATGGAGGAACGTGCTCCGCAGTACGCCGGCGACCTCCGGATCTGTAGGACCGATCGCGGAGCGCAGCAGTGCCTCAGGTACCTGTGCAACACATCCCATACGCTCGTACTCCTGCAGAGCATCTTCATCCACCGCGAGCTCATCCTCATCGTTGTGTTGAAGAAAGCGCACCCAGGCGACGATGACGTGTCCTCGCACTTTAACGCCAGGCGCACGGCGCACGCGATCCAGCAAGTCCTGCCGGTCTCGGACCTGGTCCACGCACACCACCGTGAACGCACCTGCCAAATCCGCAATGCGCGCAGGCAGCTGGCCGCGTAGCATATTGGGGTCGGGGTTGACGACCGCGATACCATGCGACTGAACGGCACACGGGAAGACCTGGGGGGGACGGCCCGTGAGATGCACAATCAGCAGCTGCTGCATCAGACGGCCCCGCCCCAAAAGCTGACTTTCCACAAACGTGGGTGTAGGCAGCGGGTCGCCCAGGTGATTGACAGACGGCACGTCGCCCGGATCGAGACGCGCCAGAGCCGCTTCAGGCACTCGGCGTGCTGCAATGAGAGCGGCGACAGGCGGACATCAGTTAAGCAAACTCGAATGGCAACATAGGCGGCTCGATGAATCAGAGGCGTTCATGTTCCCCTAAACGGGCCGGAGAAGGTCCTCACCCGCCAGTGCCTTCTCGCAAAAGGCGCAGATAACGAATCGCTCGGAGCCACCATCGCCGCGGAACACGGTCCGATTCGGCAAGTCCGCATCAAGGCGCATGCAGAACGGCACCTCCACACTCCGCGGATCGTCAAAGCAAGGTCGCGGCTGCACCCGTGGTGGATATGGCCGCAACTCCGATGGCAGCTGCACCGGGGCCGTGCCCTCTGCAGCACCCGTCGATGAATCCGACTCGTCAGCCCCATCGACACCACCATCACTGTCAACCGCCACCGCATCCTCATCCACGAATGCCGCGGGATCGGCGTCAGCGCTGGCACCTGCAGTACTGCCGCGCTCGGATCTGCCGGCACGATACCGTGCCGGTAAAACCGGATCCGGCGGCGGTGGTGCAACACCTTGGGCGGTGCAGGGCATGCGCCGCCAAGCCAGAGTACGCGCATGACGCGGCACGGCGCCTGTGCACATGACGTCAGCGCGTAAGATGTCCACGTTGGGGATGTCCACCCAAGCACGAAGCGCGGATTGGTCCTCCGAACACTGCTCCGAACAGACGGCACACACCCGGGAAGGCATGCGCCGACGCAGCGCGGCGGCCATGCTGGAAGCAAGCTGCAGGTGTTTCTCATATGGTACCTGCCGCTCCACCGGAAGTTGACCGCCAGGCAAGTCCTGCACACGCCCTTCCGGAATCACCCCAAGAAAATCAGGTGGTGCAGGGTGCTGACCCTCGTGCAAGCAGGGAAATCGCATGAGGTCCCGCAAACGCTCAAGCAAGCTAGCTTGCGGAAGCTGTATCCCACGTAACTGAGCACGAGCCTGCGTGTGCGCGGCCTCTGCAGCCCTGCACTCTGGGTCTCGACGAGCAGCCGCTCGCGCAGCAGTGTTACGCCGCTGCTCCGCAGCCCTGCACTCTGGGTCTCGACGAGCAGCCGCTCGCGCAGCGGTGTCACGCCGCTGCTCCGCAGCCCTGCGCTCCGGATCGAGACGAGCATCCCGCATCCGCGCTGCATCCGCGCTGAACTGCACACTCGACGCACTCGTCCCTCTGAAATGGAAACCGCCGGCCAGTGTACCCAAACGCTCGCGACTACGCACCTCGGACTGCGGTGCTGCACCGGCCGAAGCGGCAACCACGCCGAGGTCCGCGCTTAACGAACGAAATCCTGCAGGGAGAAAGCCGCCAGGCAACATACCCAGGCGCTCGCGACCGCGAGCCCCAGCCCGCCGGGGTGAATCACTTGTTCGGTCCATCATAACCGGTCCGCCACAATACCGCGCCCGGAGGAGAGCAACATGTCCACGCGATACAATCCTCCAGGAACGAGCCGACGCCTCCAAAGAGCCCAACTCCACGAAAGGCCGTGCAGTCGGCGGCAGGAGAGAACTAAATCGGTTAAGAGAAATAAATCGGACGGATGTATATATACCCGCGATGCAAATGATACCTGGGGCGAGCCGACGCACGCAAAGAAGGCCGTACGTCCTTCAAAAAGCCACACATTTCACGCGGACAACGTTGGACGGCGTTGGATGAGGCGTTGGATGAAGGTTCGAATAATGGCTATATCAAGTATATGGGTTTATTTATATATATATATTATTTTTATCGATCCGGTCCGCCTACAGTACATAGCGAATCGCGCACCCGGAGATGCATCGAGTCGCGCCGCGATCGCTCAGCGAGAACCATCCGGTGACGACCGGAATCGAGCCCGCGACCTCGCCTTTTACGCCGCGCTGTCTTAAGCGCGCGCGGAGCTCCGAAACCCGAGAACGACGGCCCGAAAAACGCGAGTTTCCAGAAAATCCCGAACAGACTAGACGCGGGCCGTCCGCCCGCGAGGGGGGCCGTAGTTCCCCGTCCCCGCGGCGGAGGCGAGGGCACGCGTGCCGAATGGAAGGGGTAATACAAGAATGCAGAGGGATGCAGAGATGCAGTTCACCAGCGTGGGAGTCGAACCCACGAGCGCGCGGATCGCACTCGGCCGTGCAAGTGTGTCGTCATACAGCGAGGTGGCCGTTTGACGCTGGCATTTAACGCCATCCAGTGGCGGCAACTCCATGCACGCACCTGTGTTTGGGGCAACCGGAGTGACTTACTGCTGGAGGGCCGTAACGAAAGTGGTCCGGCCCTCCGTGCTGGTGGTGACGGTGCCGGTGATGGCGAAGGAGTCGTAGGCGGTGTACGCGACCCGGTCGTTGTCGTCCGCGAAGCTCGCGTCGGCGAAGAAGTCCGCGTAGTTGGGCAGCTGTTGGAGGACGCTGGGGCTGTCCGTGCAGACTGGATACTTGCTATTGCCGACGCTGAGGACGAGTGGTATGACGGGCCGGGAGCCGACCGTCGTGACGGAGCTGGGATTCGGGGAGAGGCTGGCGGCGGCGTGTGCTCCATCCGACGGTAGGACAACGGCGGCCCGGTCGCGTTGCTCCCACGCAACCATCATGTCGTTCGTGTCGGCGCGGCTGTCGGTGGCCGCAGTGGTCTGCTGGGTAGCTGCTCGGAAGGTCTGCACCCGCTTGGGAGGGCGCTTGCCCGGGGCAGCTGCTGCCGCGACTAGTGCCCCGTTGAGGAAGATGCTGTTGTTGTACTGAGTATTGGACGGCGCGCTGATTTTGGCGGCGTAGATGTATAGCGGCGTGTTGTCGTCAGCCGCCGCTTGTAGCTGGGCAACGAAGTTGTCGGGCGCGGATTGCTTGACCGCCAGCTCCACGCAGCCGAGGTCGGGGGCGTCGGGGTTGCCGCACGCGACCCAGGCGTTGAACTTGCGGAAGGGTCCGCCGCGGAACAGCTTACCGTGCGGGACGACCAGGAGGGCGCTGCCGTCGGCCGGGGTACTTGTCCTCGGCGTCGGCTTTGTCGGTTGCTGCGTTGTATGTCGGATAACGCAGCTTGGCGGTGTACAGCATGGGGAGGACGGAGGTGCTGGCCACGGAAATTTGAGTCGTCGGGGTGACCTTGTATTGGGCCAGTGTCGGTCCGGCGAAGCGGGAGGTGACGAAAGCGGGCAGGGCAGCTGGCTCCACGTTCGTAAACGTGACGGCCCGTGCAAAGGCGTGGTTGGTCTCCATGTCGGCTAGGGCGCGGTTATCGAGCTGCAGGATGATGACGCCCTGTCCGACTGTGTTCACGCCTGCGACGAAGCTGCCGTTTCGGTTCGGTGCGCCGGCAAAGAGCCGGTCTTCATCTTTAGTTACCGGGCCGGCGGTGAAGGTGACGTGGCAGGTGACGGTTCGCGACCTACGGATTGGGTCGTTAGTCGCATGTTAGTCCTCATCCTTAAAGATGGCCTGTAGCTATCGCTTACGTGGACGCGGAGGCAGCGTCGGTGGGGCTGCCGAAGGTGGACGTGCTGCTTGTAGACGGTGCCGGGGTGAGTCGCCGGCGTTTTGGGTCGGGCGATTCCATTCGGGGCGGGAAGGGACGACGGAAAGTGGCGCAGTATATGGGTAGAGAGATGTTAAGGTAGAGTACAAGTTATGGGAAGCTCCGTGTGTTTAACGCTGTGCAATGCTGGACACCGCGGTATAACGCCTGTACAAGATTGGCAATCTTGTGTTCAAATCCGCCTCATCAACCCACGGGTCACCGCGGTCTACTTGCTGCGCGCGGCAACCTCGGCATCTTTCGGATGCATAGAGTTGGCGGTCAAACAATCCGCGTCCGACAACTTCGTTACTCAGCTGCAAGTCACACGATTGTCGGGCATTGGCATTAGAAGGCATCCGTCGTCCAGCGACAACCCGCCCGATCCACACCTCCCACCTCCCCTTCTCCGCGCCTCCTGCCTTCGCTACTGTCGCGGTCACCACTTCGCCACTCTGCCACTCCCATCACGACTGCCGCCGTCGTTGCCGCCCCCTTGTCTTTCGCCATCGTTGCCTTCGTTGCAGACGTTCGTTGCAGAACCCCCACCACCGTCGCCGTGTTACGTGGTGGGCTAGACGCCTGATACCCGCGGACGGCTCGCGTGTAGACTAGACCCTCAAGTGCGAAATCCCGGTTCAAGTTGCGAAATCCCGGCGTCAGGTGGTGATGGATGCGATAGTCCGGTGCCGGGCGTGCTTTTACGGACATTGGCAGCGGGATGTCGGTGGCGCGCACACGGCGAATGAAGGGGCTGGTGTTGGCACCGAGTGTGGCGAATGAAGGGGCTGGTGTTGGCAACGCAGGTCGCATAGACGTTGAAAGACGTAGGGACGGCGGTTTTGTCAATTCGGTTTCGTTCGTCAGGTGTGGCAGAGAGCGGGTACAGGAGGCGGGAACGTGTGTCGTAACGGTCCAGCAGCATTTTGGAAGACTCAAAGCGAACACTGAAGACGGGTGTTTGTCCGTGTGCTTGCACCATCCATACTTCACTCCGGCACCCAGGCCACCTAGGGTCGCGGAACCTAAGGTACGTTGTGGATTGCAGGGGGCGTACAGACGGGAGGGGGGGCTGTCCGTGCGCCATCGCGTCCTACGAGCGCAATCTACAACGCCCCCTTCAATTCACAGCGTACTTTAGGCTCCGCGACCCCGTAGTTTCAACCTGGATGGCCCGGCCGCCGAAGTGGAACACGGACTGGCACCCGTGTCACTTCGGTGCTCGCCTAGAGTCCTCGAACATGCTGCCGAGTCGCTACAACACACTTGACTACGGCCGTCTCCTGTGCTCATTCTCTGCCCCACCTGTGTGATCTGCGTTGCTTGCATGCGGCAGATGTACGCTAATGCCAACGTCCGGCACATATCTATACTTACACCTACGGCCGAAGTGCTACCTGGTCAGGTAACGTAGGAGACCCATACCACGGATCTACACCTCCCTCCCTACCATCCTACGCGCACTCCTTGTCCGCGCGCTCCGTCCTTCGCCTTCGTCGGCGCCCGCGTCAATGCAACGCCTCTTGCCCTCGCTACTGCCGCCGTCGTCGTACAGCTATCCGCCGAGTCCGTCAGACCTCCAGTCCCGGATCTTTCACCCCACCATCCTACGCGCTCCCCTTCTCCGCGCTTCGCGCCTTTGTTACTGCCGTCGCCGCCGTGCAGCCATCTGCCGAGTCCGTCACTTCCATCATCACTGCCGCCGTCGCTGCCGCCGCGAGGAGTGCCAGTTTTGTGTTGAAATGCGCGTCATGGACTCACGGGTCACCGTCATGGTCATGGTACGGACATTGACATTAGAATACGTCGGCCGCATGCAGGCAACACAGGTCGCAAAGGGGTTGGGAGACGTAGGGACGGCGGTGTGGCAGAGAGCGGGCACAGGAGGCGGAAAGGTGTGTTGTAGCGGTCCAGCAGTATGTTGGGGATTCCAGGCAAGCACTGAAATGGTACAGGTGCCTGTCCGTGTGCTTGCATCACCCGTACTTCACTCTACAGCGTACCTTAGGTTCCACGACCCCGTAGTTTCAACCTGAATGGCCTGGGTGCCGGAGTGAAGTACGGGTGACGGAAGCACATGGACAAACACCCGTGTCATTTCGGTGCTTGCCTCGACTCCCCAACACGCTGCTGGACCGCTACAACACACTCGACCACGGCCGTCTCTTGTGCTCAACCTCTGCCCCACAGACTACGTCGTCCCTGCGTCTCTCAACACCTGCGCGACTCGTGTTGCCCGCAATGCCAACGTCCGGCACATATTTACACCTCCCTGGTGATACATCCTACGCACCCCCCTGGTGATACATCCTACGCACCCCCCTGGTGATACATCCTACGCAACCCCCTTCTCCACACGTTCCCCCCCATCCGTCGTAGGTCAGACGCAACGTCGGTGACGGGGCTGTCTTCATCGACGAAATCGGCATGCAGAGCCATGAGCACCTCGGCGTCACCAGCCACTCCGGGACGACCAACGTACGATCAACGTACCGCGTCCGTCACATCTTGGGCCCACCTACCCGAGCACTCGGAATCGGCAACCTGCCACAGCTTTCTCATCCACACCCGCATCCTCATCTTCATCCGCCGCCCTGTTTTTCGCCACCGTCGCCTCCGTTGCAGACCCCTCACCATCGTCGCCGTATCACGTGGTGGTGGCTGCGGTAGTCCAACGCTCCTCCAGGTGCCGGGCGTGCTCGTATTCGGGTGCATAGCGGTTGCGGGTTGCGGTCGCGCGGCGGTCGAGGAGGCGCAGTTCGGCCGCCAGGTCGGGGTCGAGCTTCGTTGCTGCCAGAAACTGCTGGACAACTCGTTTTCGCTCGTCGGGTGTCGTAGAGAGCGGGCGCAAGAGGCGGATGTGGTTGAGTGTCTTGTACCGTGTCAGTAGTACATACACGGTTGCGCGCTTCAAGCCGCCAGGTGGGACGGAAAGGTCCGCAACCCAGCATTCTTCCTTGAAACTGCGACCCTGTACGAAATAGTCGGTCACGGCGTAGTAGTCACCCAGCGGCACGTTGATGCGACGCACGTTCTTGGTGGCGGTGCCGGTGTTGACAGCAGGTACGGTGATATTGGCTGCTGGTGAGGGGCGTGGTACGACGGTGAAGGCACCACCTTTGGATGCGAAGTCCGCCAAGTCCGCTAGCACCGTATTGGGCGCGTGTCCTTTAATTGGACGGACCATGACGGCTGCGGGTAGGTAGTGAAGGCGCCAGTATGGGCCGTGGCCGTCGTCGGGCGGTTCGCGACTGTCGGTGAGCAGGCCGCACGCCTCGACTTCATTGTTGTGGCAGGCGCCAGCGTCGGCGGCAACGGTGTCGAGTAGCGTATAGCGTGCTCCTTCGTAGTACCAAGTGTCGGCGGTTGTGTGGTCGAAGGCGGCGTCTTTGACTCGCATCGCGACCGCCTTCTCGATGTGCGAGAGTAGCGGCTGCTGGGCTGTGCCGTGTTGGCGGACCGGGACGTGGTCCGCGTTCCAGCTGACCAACCGTGCACCCTTGCGACGCGCCTGGAGCATGAGCAGTCGTGTGTTGAGGACGTGCCTGGGTTCGTTGCGTTGCAACACCACGCGGGGCTCGAGGTCCGTGAGGTCCGATAGGTCGGTGATGACGCGTTGGTTGAGCGCGTCTATCAGTGCCGCCATGCGCGCTTCAGTGGGTTCGCCGCCGCCGAACATGGTCGCGAACTGCGTGAGCTGCTGACCGGACGCGCTGTTGTCTTGTCGTTGTTGTTTTTGCAGCATGAACACGACGTCGCCGAGCTGCCGGTACAGCTGGAAGCCATCGTGCAGGCGGGCGTGCGTCTGTGGTACGGGTCGGCGAGGGCGACGCATGGTCGCGGCAGTGTCGCGGTCGTTGTTGTGCTCGTCACTGCTGCCGGTGTTGCTGCCATCCGCACGGCGACCTTCGTCTTCGTCAGCCGAGGCTGGCCGGCACCGGGTGTTCGGTGCCGACGGAGTGAAGTTGGGGTTCCGCTCGACGTCGGCCGCGAAGCGGTATGGTGGCGAGCCGCCCGGTTGAGGATGCTGTAGCAGGTCGCCGATTCCGGCAGCGGCGCGGCCGGACAGGACACGGGTGCTCGAGTGGGTGGGTCCAAGATGTGACGGAGGCGGCACGCTGGCCGTACAGGAGTAGCTGATGGCGCCGAGGTGCTCATGGCTCTGCATGCCGATTTCGTCGATGAAGACAGCGCCATCACCGACGTTGCGTTTGACCTACGAAGGGTGGGGGGGAGCGTGTGGAGAAGGGGGGTGCGTAGGATGTTGGGGCGGGAGGTGTGGATTCGTGGGATGGTTGTCGTACGTGCTCCGGCAAGTGGATCGTACCTGAAGGCTGGCGTGGGCACCGCGCTTGGGAAGGTTGGCGCCACGCGAGCCGCTTTGGTTCGCAGAGATGCCGAACATCGAGTGGGTCGATGTTGTATTAGAAACCAATTGATGGTGGCATCGAAAGATACCGGTTGTTGGGCCAGAGCCCGATTATATAGCATCACAGAGCCGGAGATCCAAGTCGTACTTGGGTGATGTCGTAGAGTCTCGAATCAGACGTGACGGCCAGAGGTCACTCCAACAACCGGAAAATCAGTGAACCAGGAACCAGGCGTTCCACTATTTACCATTCAGTCGGTAAATAGCCCAATCCAGACAGGTTCTGGACTTCTGTCAAGTACGGACACTTGGAAGGGTTGGTTAGTAAATGGCGGGCGGCGGTTAACTAATCCGTAATCCTGGTTACGAATTGGTTACCGTCAGTTAGTAAGTTAGTTAGTTAAACAGGTATTAACAACGGTTAACAGAGTGCTAAATATCTCTTAAGCATGCACGGAAATGCTTAAGGATACAACAACTGTTCCCCCTCTAGATGCAGCGTCCCCGATGCATAAGACAGAAGCCACAGGCAGGTAGTATAGGGCAATGGATCAGAGAAAGCCCTGCTTAGCTTGTGCCCGTTGCTTAGCTTCGTCCAGCATGGGTTTCATGTCAGAGGTGAAGTTGCGTGCAGGTTCCCAGCTATTATGCTCAGAGGAATACCCAGACCACTTGACTAGGTACTCATGCATGATGCGCTTGCGTCTACCCTTGCCAACACGGCGTGCCCTGTGGTCTAATATGCGTTCCACAGCATACAGGGTTTGCTTGCCCGACAGCCACGTAGTGGGGCTGGCCTCCGTGACAGGGGGAGTGCTTTTTTCAGTTTCAGGCAGGGTACCCCGGTATGGGCGTATGAGGGAGACATGGAACGTGGGGTGAATGCGCAGATCAGATGGCAGTTGCAGCTCTACGGCTACTGAGCCTACCATGCGCACTACAGGGTATGGCCCCACGAAGCGTGGTAACAGCTTACGGGAACCATCAGCCAGGGAGCGTAAGTTCTTAGTGCTCAACATGACCAATTGACCCTTGGTGAAGATGACGTCCTTCTTGGACTTGTTGTAATAGTCCGCAGCCCGTTGCTGTGCAGCTTCCAGGCAAGCCTTAGCATCAGTTAGTCGGGACACAAAGGACTTGGCAAAGGTCTTTGCAGCGGGTACATTAACATCCAGCTCCCGCCAGACAGGTAAGGCAGGGTTGTACCCGTAGTTCAGGAAGAACGGACTGTTGCCAACTGAACGGTTGGTGGCATTGTTAATGGCAAACTCAGCAGCGGTAAGGTATGTATCCCATGCAGTGGGTGTACGGCCAGTAAAGTTACGCAGCATATCACCCAGGACACGGTTTACCCGCTCTGTCTGCCCATCGGACTGGGGGTGGTAGGCGGTGGACAGGTTCACCCGCATTCCTACCAGTGTTCCCAGGGCGCCCCAAAACTTACTTGCAAACTGAGTACCGCGATCAGACACCACGGACTTGGGGACCCCATGCAAACGTACCACGTTCTCAAAGAACAGACGGGCCGTTTGCTCAGCTGTGCAGGATGATGTCGTGGGGGCCAGGTGGACCATCTTTGTGAAGCGGTCGACAAGGACCAACACGGCGTCGTATCCTCCCTCAGTTTTGGGCAGCGCAACTACAAAGTCCATGGAAACACTCTCCCAGGGGGCGTTAGGAATAGGTAAAGGTTGAAGGTGCCCGTGAGGTTTCCCAGATTGGGCCTTATTGCGCTGGCACAGGTCACAGGAGAGGACATAATTCTCAGCGTCCTTAGCCATGCGAGGCCACCAGAATTGGCGACGCAAAAGCTCCAGAAGTCGCGTGCAGCCAGGGTGCCCAGCCAGAGGGCCATCATGCAAACGTGACAGCAGTTCACGGCGCAGGGAGTCGTCATTAGGAATGACAATTTGGCGGTTGGAACCTTTCTGTCGGATCCATAACCCATGCTCGTTTACCAAGTGCCCCGTGTTACTAGGATCAGAGAACGACGGGTCAGATGCATAAGCAGTTTTTAAGCGCTTGGCAAAGTCAGAGGGCACAACAGACTGTGGCACCTGAGACTTACTGCGTGTGGTTACCGCCAGGATGGCTGCATGCAACGAAGGGTGCCTGCTGAGAGCATCGGCGATGTTCAGTGAGCCGCTCAGGTACTCCCAGTCAAAGTTGAACCGGGCCAAGTACTCCATCCAGCGGGTCTGGCGACGGTTAAGGGATGGCACACCTTGCAGAAAGGTAAGGGGTTTGTGATCAGTCTTAAGGGCGAATGGACGACCCTCAAGATAACACCGCCATTCCTTCAAGGCATGTAAGACCGCCAACAACTCCTGCTCCCCTGTAGTATAACGGGTTTCTGCTCCCGAGAACTTCTTACTCGTGAATGCAATGGGGCGTCCCTGTTGCAGCAGTACAGCCCCCGTGCCGTGTAGAGATGCATCAGTTATGACCTCAACACGAAACGGCAATGAGTAATCAGGGAAGTGCAGGATGATGTCATCAGAGACAGCATGCTTCAGGGCATTGAATGCTTCTTGGCATGCAGGGGTCCAGGCCTCAGGTGAAGAGAATGCTCCCTTACGTGTCAGATTTGTCAGAGGTGCGGCTATGACTGAGTAGCGCTCTATGAACTTACGGAAGTAGTTGGTCAGGCCCAAAAACTTACGAAGTTCCTGCAGGTTGGAGGGCACAGGCCAATCCCGTACAACCGAAGTCTTCCGGGGGTCCATCCGAACGCCATCCTGAGACACTATATGCCCCAGGTACTCCACCTGTGGTTGTGCCCAGTGGCACTTAGTGCGCTTAGCATACAGCTGCTCACGCCGCAGTATCTCAAAGACCTGGCGAAGGTGCTGCAGATGCTCCTCGCGGGTCTTTGAAAACACCAGAATGTCATCCAGATAACAGATGATGAACTTGTCGATGTATGGCCTGAAGATACGGTCCATGACAGCTTGGAACGTTGCCGGAGCATTAGTTAGTCCGAAGCTCAGGACGGTATACTCATAATGGCCAAACGGCGTACGGAAAGCCGTTTTAGGGATATCAGACTCAGATATCCGGATCTGATTATACCCCTGCTGGAGATCAATGGAGCTAAAGTACGCAGAACCCTTCAGCTTATCCAGCAAATCATCGACACGTGGAAGGGGGTAACGGTTCTTGACCGTAGCAGCATTCAGCCCCCTATAGTCAATGCACATTCTCAGGGTCCCATCCTTCTTACCCACGAACAGAATAGGGGCGGAGTATGGGGATGTGCTCGGCCGTATCATACCTTTCTTCATCAGATCAGTGACCTGTCGTTTAACCTCATCCAGCTCCAAGGGGCTTAGCCGGTACATGGGCCGGGAGATGGGGTGTGAGCCAGGTGCAAGAGGTATGGTGTGATCCACAGGCCGCATTGGAGGTTTGCCAGGGACCTCCTGGAATATATCTGCATATTCCTGTAACAGGGCCTCAAGCTCAGGGTCAGTAGTATCAGATGGGATGGAAGTTGCATTCAGGTGCAACTTGGGCCGTACTAATAAGGCATGGGCCCCCTTGCGGATCATGCGTACCGCAGCCTTTCGGCCAATAGCTTCAGGTTCAGCATGTTGGCAGATAGCAGTGGCAGCATAATTAAAGCAAGGCTCAGGTTTCATCTGCTCTGATGGCTGTCCGGCAGTAGTAAAGGGAACCTTGTAAACCAGAGTCCCCTTACGCAGGCGCAAGGTCTTAGACTCATAGTCCAGGGCAGCCCCATACTGCGCTAGGGTGGATGATCCCAGGATGTACGTGGCAGCATCTGTGAGCTCAGGTAACACGTATGGACGGACATTTAACCTCAAAGGACCTGCAGAAAGGCGGAGATTGACCTGCCCCAATATACTTTGCTTACCCCCATCGGCGAGAGTAACTTGTGACCAGGAGCATGGGCTTGGCTTGAGTCCGAGCTGCGAGACCACTGATACTGATATGAAGTCATCACTGGCTCCAGAATCAGCGAGGGCGGTGAATGTGCGACCAGCCGTACTTACGGGGATCAAAGGTACACCAGCGCCTATCAGGGCAGCAGCTTCAGGACACAGGAGGGCTGAAATACAGGGCTCAGTCTCAGGTATCCCCTCCTTAGCCATTCCAGGGGCAGCAAACCAGACGTCAACAGAGTATGGGCTCCCAGGAATCTGGACGGCCTCACCTGCCATATCTATGCTATGGAAGAGAGCCGTACCTGGGGAAAACCTTAGAACCCGTTGCATCCCAGCCAAGAAGGAAGGGCTACGTCGGGACACATACTCAGGCAATAGGAGACAACCTGAAGTCTCAGGGCGTTGACGTTTGCATGCCCGAAAGTGAGCCAACTGCTTCTGAAGCTCACACAGTGAAGAGGGGGTGAACAAGACAGTATGCCCGCCCAAATTAACAGCAGAGAGGGGACGACCTTGAGGCTCAAACAGGTTACACAGGGCATCAAAGCCAGCACGGACCGTTCGAGCGTCAAAAGAAAAACGTCGCCCTATTGCTTGCTCAATCTGACTCAGGACGGCAGGTAGTAGTGCCCGTACTGCACGGCACTTAGTAACTGTCTTGCACACGACAGAGATCCCAGGTGGTGACCCCTCTATCCCAGCCTGGGCAAGGTCCTAGTGCCCCTTGCCCTTCGGGTCCTCTGCCAACATAATGGGGCAAGTATCTACCCGATGCTGGTCGGACCCACAGCGGAGACAGATCCCCTTCTGCTTGCGGTGCAAGAACTCCCGACGAGTGCACTTAAAGGTGCCGAGGAACTCCATGGGGTCCTTTCCCTTATGGCCCTTCTGCACTTGGCCTTCCTTGGGGGCCAAGTTCTTCCCCTTCTGCCCTCCACGCTTAGACTTACCGGCGCCCTTGCCCTCACGCGGCTGCCCTTCCTGCCCGTTGGTATCTGTTCGAGCGGATGCAGTCCGCGGCCTCTTGGGTGGGGGCGCCGGGGTCTCATCCAAGGGATCCTCATCAGCTCCCATATCCTGAATGGACAAAGCGTTAAGTTTGGGGCGGGCCTGCTTTTCAGCAATCCTACGAGCAGTAAACCTGGTTTCAGCTCCCAGGGCGAACCGAACCAAGTCCTTGTAGGACTCAAAGGTGCTACCCGTCAGATCCGTGGCACATTCCCCACTAAGGTCAGCAGAAAGACCTTGCTGGAACCAAAACACACGCTCACTATCAGACAGTCCTGCAATGGGGGTGACAAGGGCCTCAAAGCGGCTCTGATAGGAGGAGACAGATTCCCCTGGGCGCATGCGGTATTTGCCAGCAGACAGTTTGTGGCGTGCCTCTGTAGCACGTGACTGGATCTGGGGTGCAAAACGGGCAAGCAGCGCTTCCAGCAGTTCCTCCGATGTATAGGTATCCCTCGCATTAGTCCACTGATCATGCCATGTCTTCGCCGCACCCTCAAGGGCATTGGCCAGGAAAAGACAGCGCATAGAGTCCTGGTGACCCCCACGGACTAAGGTGAAGTACTTCCTAACATCACGGACAAAGGACCTGGTGCGCGGTGCAGTCACTCGCCCTAAATCAGATAGCTTAACATCTGCAGCAATATTAAGCTTAGGCACCGGAATCCTCATTTTCATCACCTCATCCTCATGTCCAGTATGAGGGGGCGCAGATGGCCCAGCAGAGGTGCCCGCAGCAGCAGCATCAGTGGTAGCAGCAGCAGCGGCCATCCCAGCAGCTTCAGTGGCATTAGGCACCAGGTAATTTTGCACTACAGGGCCACGAGCATAAAAAGGGGATGGGACATAAGCTGGGGACGTTGGTGCCTCAGGGGTTGCTATGCCGCCTGATGCCAAAGGTGGTGGGGCTCTAGCCTGCAGAGTTGGACAGCCTGCCACAGGAGCACTTGATGGCTGTGTCAACCAGGAGAGACGTTCCCACCTATTAGCCTGGCTAACATTTGTAGCAACCCGGCCAACATACTGAAATGCGTTGGCGACAGCAGCAGATACAGCATTTGCAAAGTTCGCGGCTTGCATAATCTATGCCTGAAAGCCTAACAGAGCGAACAGCAAACGTCTGCTAAAGTTGAAGGCAAAGGCTAGGGCCAGGGCCTACCCAAAACTTCGATGCCTTCAACGAAACTCAAATATTCAGCAGTCCGCGAGCGGAGCTTGCTGAGAAGAGTTCGGAGCGACGGTGCAGAAATGTCGCTCTGGCTGGCCGAACCTGCGAACGCACTTGCAGCAAGCGAAACAGGCGCGATACCTTTCAAGAAAATAAGAGGTATAATTACTGCAAAAACACGAGGTAAATCTGCGAGAGCAGTTCTTATTCCAGTCAGGCACGATTGTACTGTCGAAGCTGCGACCTCACAGAATTGCAAAGCGAACTGCCAAACAGGTTCTAAATATAAACCTATACTGCAGGCAATTAATTCGGGACAGTAAAAACAAGACGTCGGCAAAGCGAGTTCCGGTCGTCGCACCAACTAATAAGTGCGACCTAGCAAAAGCAAAGCCGAAATCACAGAAAGCAGATTCTAATTATCGCCTATTGATTGCCAAATTTACAGACCAGTATTGGCAGCGGCAGCAAGGATAGCGGCTCCCAATTCGTCGTCCATTTCCATAGCGAGTTCGGGAGGGGGGAGGTCTTGGTCGACGTCCATTGCTTGAGAGCTTTACTGGGCTAAATCCGACGGATAATTGTAGGTGATCAGGGAGACTGGAGCGGAAGACTTGAACGGAAGGCTTTCGAGACGTCCCAGGGAGGAACGGTCTCGCTACCAGCTTGTTGTATTAGAAACCAATTGATGGTGGCATCGAAAGATACCGGTTGTTGGGCCAGAGCCCGATTATATAGCATCACAGAGCCGGAGATCCAAGTCGTACTTGGGTGATGTCGTAGAGTCTCGAATCAGACGTGACGGCCAGAGGTCACTCCAACAACCGGAAAATCAGTGAACCAGGAACCAGGCGTTCCACTATTTACCATTCAGTCGGTAAATAGCCCAATCCAGACAGGTTCTGGACTTCTGTCAAGTACGGACACTTGGAAGGGTTGGTTAGTAAATGGCGGGCGGCGGTTAACTAATCCGTAATCCTGGTTACGAATTGGTTACCGTCAGTTAGTAAGTTAGTTAGTTAAACAGGTATTAACAACGGTTAACAGAGTGCTAAATATCTCTTAAGCATGCACGGAAATGCTTAAGGATACAACAGTCGACAGGCTGCGGTGCACCGGGGTGTTGAAGGCGATCGCGGCGGCCCAGGAGTACGTGCATGTGGCGGCCCAGTCGGGGCTGTCATGCTGGTACGTGTACCACAGCAGCGCGTGCACGAACCTTGTCTTGCCCGTGCCCGGGGGACCCATGATGAGCATCTGCGGCGGGACGCCTGGATCGGGTTCGTTGCGGCGGTCGAAGTAGCGTGCCACGAGCATGAACGGTACAGCCTGATCCGGCGCCAGGGTGAAGAGCTCGATGGTGTCGTCAACGGTAGGCGGCTGAGCCAGACGCAGGTATGTCGGCATCTCCGCTGTGACGAGTGCGCGGTCAGACTGTTGGCCGTCGTTCATGAGTACCGCCACTAGCGGGTAGCCGGGGCGGCGATCCAGACACAGGCGGGGGGTGCGGACGGCGGTGGCCGGCGTGGCGATGGCGCCTTCGGTCAGGACCACGTAGCGCTTCAACCGCTTGGAAGCCTCATTCAGCAGCGGGATGTCGGTGGCGCGTACACGGCGGATGAAGGGGCTGGTGTTGGCACCGAGTGCGTCGGGTAGAGGAAGCGCACGGCAACGCCGGGCTGCACCGTATGCGTACAGCCCCTCCACCGTGGTGCGGTCGTACAGGTCCGTCAGGGCGACGTCAGACAGGTTGAGCCCCGTCGTCGGGTCGCCTTGGCCTGGCACGAAGTCATACCGCTCGACCTGATTGTCGTGTGGTGGCTGTGTGTCAGGGTCGGGCTCGAGGCGGCCTCGCGCGGCGTCCGGGTCGTCATCATCCGAGTCACTGGAGGTGTAGTTCGGGGGGAGACCGGCAGCCGCAGCGGCGGCGCGGCGCTGGCGACGTCGCAAGTTGTATTCGGCCTGGCGCCGGCCGCTGGCGAGGTGCTCTGCTTCGATGTTGTCAAGCAGGGCACTGACGCAGGCTCTGTAGGATCGGCCTGCACCGGTGGTTCCCAGGTCCGTCCACCAAGCATCGTACGCTTCCTTCACCGTTTGATTGGCGGCTACCGGCTGGCCGCGGTGAGCCTTGAAGATGCCCAACACGAATGCGTAGTAGGCGACGGCGGCTGCGGTGGTACTGCCTGCTTGAGGACGGCGGGGCAGTGCACCGCCCAGCAGGACGTACCTCGGCTGCGCCAGGCGACGGAGGACGTGCGTCAGGTACAGCGGGTGCGTCGGTTGGAAGGCCATCTTCTTGGGGGGAATGGTCGTTGCTGGACTGGTCGGTAGCTGGTCCGCAGCTGAACCGCCTGACGCAAGGAACGTCGCGGCGGCGGTGGGCTGGGCGCCAGATGGGCCGGAAGGTGCATCAGTCACGGGGGTCACAGCGGTGTCAGAGGCCTTGCGTTTGCGGTGGCGAGTCGTGGGGAGGACTTGGGCGCCAAGGATGGCAGCGTGGGGGTGCTGTGCGGGCGTCACACGTTGCACTTCGAAGTTGGCCACGATATTGTAGGCGCTGCAATCGAAGCCGCTGAGCTCCACTCCGCGTTGCGTATAGTTCTGTACGGCGTCGGCGAGAGTGTAGCCACCGTGCTCCTCTGCCTCCACAAGCTCCACGCCGGTTTCCGCGTCTTCTGGCTCCACGGCGGACTCGGCCGCCAGTGCAGTGAACGCGCCCACCGGCAGGTAGTTACGTTTGTACGACGCTTGAAACGTGTCGTGACCCGAGAGCTTGAAGGCGACCAGTGCCATGCCGGCCGCGATGGTGGCCGTCATGCGGTGTACCGCGGCGCATAGGTTGGCGAACGCGCTGGGGCCATCGCCGCTGGCGCTGGGCGGGCTCCCCGCCATCATGAAGTCCTGCACGCGTCCGACGGCGGCACAGGTGAGGTGTGCCTGGCTGCGCTCGATTGTCTTTGCGGTGTACTTTGAACTGTAGTACGCAGCATCACGGGCGCGGTCGATGGCGGGCTGTAGGAGGGGGCAGTCACCACGTTCGTCGGCGGGGCGTGCTAGTTGTGCGGCGACGTCAGCCGTGTACTCCCGGTCGACCTCACAGGCCAAGGACATCAACTGGTTGCAGCCGAACGCGAGCGCAACGGCAGGCATGTGCGGCACGAGGTTGGACGCCAGGCGGGGCAACAAGAAGAGGCCGCTGGTGCCGATCCACTGAAAGGCCGTGCGGATGAGCCGGGGGAAGGCCATGCCGCAGCTGTCGTCGGTGCCGTGGCAGCCGTGGCGCTTGCAGGTCGTATTGTGGGTGTGGGTGAGGGTACCGTGTATGACGGCAGCGTGGTGGGCACGGCAGGCGGCGTGCCGTGATGGTGGAGGGAGCCCGCCGTTCGCGCACCCGGCCAGTCGTTCGAAGTCGCACGCGGCAGGCGGGCAATCTACCTGCACCGCCGGCACGGGCAGGCCGTGCTGCTGCGCCTCCGCTTCAGACATACCCATGACCAGAGGCTGCGTTCCACCGTCCGGGGCCGGAGCGTAGTACGGCGAAGGATACCACATTTCGCAGAGCGCGTACGCAAGTGCCAGAGCCCGGCAGTTGGGTCCACAAAAGAACGCCTGCAGGTTCTCCAGCGCGAAGCACTCGAGATGTGCAACTCCGTGCAGGTGTAACGCCAATCGCCCGCTCTGCTCCACCTTGACAACCACCTCGAATACGACACCGCAGAAGCAGTTCGGGTCAGTCTGCCGCATTGCCCCAGGTGCAAAGCCAAACAGCTGCTCGACCACCACTTCTTTCGTGGCAACAAGCAGCGCGGCGCAGCTGTACGGGTCTTCCTGTACGGGTCTTCCTTAACTTTTCCACCGTGCTGGTGATCTGGGCGGGACGGCCGGTGTCGTCGAACTCGATGAACTGGCCAGACGCTACAACGGCGCAGCCAGCATGCATGTCCGCCGGGTTGAGGTTGAAGAACAGCGGCGGCCAGCCAATAGTGAGAGCAGCTGCACGCATCGTGGCCTTTGCACCGTTGTAGTAGGCATCCGTGAGGTCGATTCGCAGCAAGCTGGCACGTGCGCCCTCGAGGAGAGCGCGCACCACGGGCGACTGTGACAGCAGCTGCCGTCGCTGGGCGTGACGGTACGGCAGCGCCAAGATGTCCGCCATGGCGCGTACGACATCCCTTGAGACTCGCGCCGCTGGTTCACCCAGCCGTGGTCGCATGCGCAGGGCCACTCCCACCTGCGCCATGCTCTGCTGCCGAACGTTGATGTCGTACATGCGGGCAAGCAGCATCAAGTTGCCGCTGAACTGTGCCCGAGGCACCCGCCGTACCAGGTGGCTGCAGTATGATGCGAAGGACATTCCGGCGGCCGCTGTCCGGACAAGCCATACGGAAACGAGACCGGGAAGCAGACGTTGAGGATGGCCGGATGACGATCATCCAGGATCCGAGCGTCACGGCCGCCAGCGGCGAATGCAAGACGTGCACGGCCGGTCAGCAGATCATGCACCACGTTGGGCCGGGTATCAAACTCGCTGCCGTCGGTCGGAACGGCAGCGGGCTGCGGCAGGACCAGTTCCAGCTCATCCGGAGCGCCCAGGTCGGCATCAGCTGTGTCGGACAGAGGGGACGGGAATCCACAAGCTTAACACGACGGGCAGACAGATGGAGCAGGAACGGTACTTGTAACGTATGCGCAAATTGTTCCGAGGCTGTTCGGTGGATGTGGCGGGATACGCGAATGGAGGTGTATGAAGGTGATAAAATGCACGCCCTCACTTACTCCGGATGGGAACAGGGTCGGCTGCCTGGCGCACGACGACCGCGAGGGGCGGTAAGCCCGTAGCGTCAGCTCCTGCAGTGGACAGTAGTCACAGTCGCGCACACACCGCAGATCAACAAGTGGCAATACGTAGAGTATTCCGCGACGCCTAACCTGACAGGAGGCCGAGCACGTTCGGTCGACACACAGACCAGCAGGCGCGACCCGTGCAAACCCACGGGTACGTACAGCTCGTAAAACACAACAGCGACACGGGCAATTCGCAGCTGTGCTCTCGCAGACATACCCGCCATAGGAGTGTCCGAGACGGTAGCCCCGGTCGTGGGTGCGTCGAGACCTCCAGCAGATGTAGAAGTACAGAAATACCAACGCCGGAAGGATGCGGGCAAAGTACGTGGGACCAGGATTGTCAGTCCGATAGTGACGTATCTACGTTTCCCGTCCGGCCCGTCCCCCCACCGTTCCCCGTCTGTGAGCCCCGTCGGCTGACCCCGTCTTTCAACAAGAAGGAATCACACCTGTATCAGACGGCGATGCATACGCACCACCGCCCTGAACGATTTCACCAGCCGCGTTTCCTTGTAACGTCTCCTGCAGCTGCCGTACACCAGCGGCGCCAGTGCGGTCATGGAGGAACGTGCTCCGCAGTACGCCGGCGACCTCCGGATCTGTAGGACCGATCGCGGAGCGCAGCAGTGCCTCAGGTACCTGTGCAACACATCCCATACGCTCGTACTCCTGCAGAGCATCTTCATCCACCGCGAGCTCATCCTCATCGTTGTGTTGAAGAAAGCGCACCCAGGCGACGATGACGTGTCCTCGCACTTTAACGCCAGGCGCACGGCGCACGCGATCCAGCAAGTCCTGCCGGTCTCGGACCTGGTCCACGCACACCACCGTGAACGCACCTGCCAAATCCGCAATGCGCGCAGGCAGCTGGCCGCGTAGCATATTGGGGTCGGGGTTGACGACCGCGATACCATGCGACTGAACGGCACACGGGAAGACCTGGGGGGGACGGCCCGTGAGATGCACAATCAGCAGCTGCTGCATCAGACGGCCCCGCCCCAAAAGCTGACTTTCCACAAACGTGGGTGTAGGCAGCGGGTCGCCCAGGTGATTGACAGACGGCACGTCGCCCGGATCGAGACGCGCCAGAGCCGCTTCAGGCACTCGGCGTGCTGCAATGAGAGCGGCGACAGGCGGACATCAGTTAAGCAAACTCGAATGGCAACATAGGCGGCTCGATGAATCAGAGGCGTTCATGTTCCCCTAAACGGGCCGGAGAAGGTCCTCACCCGCCAGTGCCTTCTCGCAAAAGGCGCAGATAACGAATCGCTCGGAGCCACCATCGCCGCGGAACACGGTCCGATTCGGCAAGTCCGCATCAAGGCGCATGCAGAACGGCACCTCCACACTCCGCGGATCGTCAAAGCAAGGTCGCGGCTGCACCCGTGGTGGATATGGCCGCAACTCCGATGGCAGCTGCACCGGGGCCGTGCCCTCTGCAGCACCCGTCGATGAATCCGACTCGTCAGCCCCATCGACACCACCATCACTGTCAACCGCCACCGCATCCTCATCCACGAATGCCGCGGGATCGGCGTCAGCGCTGGCACCTGCAGTACTGCCGCGCTCGGATCTGCCGGCACGATACCGTGCCGGTAAAACCGGATCCGGCGGCGGTGGTGCAACACCTTGGGCGGTGCAGGGCATGCGCCGCCAAGCCAGAGTACGCGCATGACGCGGCACGGCGCCTGTGCACATGACGTCAGCGCGTAAGATGTCCACGTTGGGGATGTCCACCCAAGCACGAAGCGCGGATTGGTCCTCCGAACACTGCTCCGAACAGACGGCACACACCCGGGAAGGCATGCGCCGACGCAGCGCGGCGGCCATGCTGGAAGCAAGCTGCAGGTGTTTCTCATATGGTACCTGCCGCTCCACCGGAAGTTGACCGCCAGGCAAGTCCTGCACACGCCCTTCCGGAATCACCCCAAGAAAATCAGGTGGTGCAGGGTGCTGACCCTCGTGCAAGCAGGGAAATCGCATGAGGTCCCGCAAACGCTCAAGCAAGCTAGCTTGCGGAAGCTGTATCCCACGTAACTGAGCACGAGCCTGCGTGTGCGCGGCCTCTGCAGCCCTGCACTCTGGGTCTCGACGAGCAGCCGCTCGCGCAGCAGTGTTACGCCGCTGCTCCGCAGCCCTGCACTCTGGGTCTCGACGAGCAGCCGCTCGCGCAGCGGTGTCACGCCGCTGCTCCGCAGCCCTGCGCTCCGGATCGAGACGAGCATCCCGCATCCGCGCTGCATCCGCGCTGAACTGCACACTCGACGCACTCGTCCCTCTGAAATGGAAACCGCCGGCCAGTGTACCCAAACGCTCGCGACTACGCACCTCGGACTGCGGTGCTGCACCGGCCGAAGCGGCAACCACGCCGAGGTCCGCGCTTAACGAACGAAATCCTGCAGGGAGAAAGCCGCCAGGCAACATACCCAGGCGCTCGCGACCGCGAGCCCCAGCCCGCCGGGGTGAATCACTTGTTCGGTCCATCATAACCGGTCCGCCACAATACCGCGCCCGGAGGAGAGCAACATGTCCACGCGATACAATCCTCCAGGAACGAGCCGACGCCTCCAAAGAGCCCAACTCCACGAAAGGCCGTGCAGTCGGCGGCAGGAGAGAACTAAATCGGTTAAGAGAAATAAATCGGACGGATGTATATATACCCGCGATGCAAATGATACCTGGGGCGAGCCGACGCACGCAAAGAAGGCCGTACGTCCTTCAAAAAGCCACACATTTCACGCGGACAACGTTGGACGGCGTTGGATGAGGCGTTGGATGAAGGTTCGAATAATGGCTATATCAAGTATATGGGTTTATTTATATATATATATTATTTTATCGATCCGGTCCGCCTACAGTACATAGCGAATCGCGCACCCGGAGATGCATCGAGTCGCGCCGCGATCGCTCAGCGAGAACCATCCGGTGACGACCGGAATCGAGCCCGCGACCTCGCCTTTTACGCCGCGCTGTCTTAAGCGCGCGCGGAGCTCCGAAACCCGAGAACGACGGCCCGAAAAACGCGAGTTTCCAGAAAATCCCGAACAGACTAGACGCGGGCCGTCCGCCCGCGAGGGGGGCCGTAGTTCCCCGTCCCCGCGGCGGAGGCGAGGGCACGCGTGCCGAATGGAAGGGGTAATACAAGAATGCAGAGGGATGCAGAGATGCAGTTCACCAGCGTGGGAGTCGAACCACGAGCGCGCGGATCGCACTCGGCCGTGCAAGTGTGTCGTCATACAGCGAGGTGGCCGTTTGACGCTGGCATTTAACGCCATCCAGTGGCGGCAACTCCATGCACGCACCTGTGTTTGGGGCAACCGGAGTGACTTACTGCTGGAGGGCCGTAACGAAAGTGGTCCGGCCCTCCGTGCTGGTGGTGACGGTGCCGGTGATGGCGAAGGAGTCGTAGGCGGTGTACGCGACCCGGTCGTTGTCGTCCGCGAAGCTCGCGTCGGCGAAGAAGTCCGCGTAGTTGGGCAGCTGTTGGAGGACGCTGGGGCTGTCCGTGCAGACTGGATACTTGCTATTGCCGACGCTGAGGACGAGTGGTATGACGGGCCGGGAGCCGACCGTCGTGACGGAGCTGGGATTCGGGGAGAGGCTGGCGGCGGCGTGTGCTCCATCCGACGGTAGGACAACGGCGGCCCGGTCGCGTTGCTCCCACGCAACCATCATGTCGTTCGTGTCGGCGCGGCTGTCGGTGGCCGCAGTGGTCTGCTGGGTAGCTGCTCGGAAGGTCTGCACCCGCTTGGGAGGGCGCTTGCCCGGGGCAGCTGCTGCCGCGACTAGTGCCCCGTTGAGGAAGATGCTGTTGTTGTACTGAGTATTGGACGGCGCGCTGATTTTGGCGGCGTAGATGTATAGCGGCGTGTTGTCGTCAGCCGCCGCTTGTAGCTGGGCAACGAAGTTGTCGGGCGCGGATTGCTTGACCGCCAGCTCCACGCAGCCGAGGTCGGGGGCGTCGGGGTTGCCGCACGCGACCCAGGCGTTGAACTTGCGGAAGGGTCCGCCGCGGAACAGCTTACCGTGCGGGACGACCAGGAGGGCGCTGCCGTCGGCCGGGTACTTGTCCTCGGCGTCGGCTTTGTCGGTTGCTGCGTTGTATGTCGGATAACGCAGCTTGGCGGTGTACAGCATGGGAGGACGGAGGGTGCTGGCCACGGAAATTTGAGTCGTCGGGGTGACCTTGTATTGGGCCAGTGTCGGTCCGGCGAAGCGGGAGGTGACGAAAGCGGGCAGGGCAGCTGGCTCCACGTTCGTAAACGTGACGGCCCGTGCAAAGGCGTGGTTGGTCTCCATGTCGGCTAGGGCGCGGTTATCGAGCTGCAGGATGATGACGCCCTGTCCGACTGTGTTCACGCCTGCGACGAAGCTGCCGTTTCGGTTCGGTGCGCCGGCAAAGAGCCGGTCTTCATCTTTAGTTACCGGGCCGGCGGTGAAGGTGACGTGGCAGGTGACGGTTCGCGACCTACGGATTGGGTCGTTAGTCGCATGTTAGTCCTCATCCTTAAAGATGGCCTGTAGCTATCGCTTACGTGGACGCGGAGGCAGCGTCGGTGGGGCTGCCGAAGGTGGACGTGCTGCTTGTAGACGGTGCCGGGGTGAGTCGCCGGCGTTTTGGGTCGGGGCGATTCCATTCGGGGCGGGAAGGGACGACGGAAAGTGGCGCAGTATATGGGTAGAGAGATGTTAAGGTAGAGTACAAGTTATGGGAAGCTCCGTGTGTTTAACGCTGTGCAATGCTGGACACCGCGGTATAACGCCTGTACAAGATTGGCAATCTTGTGTTCAAATCCGCCTCATCAACCCACGGGTCACCGCGGTCTACTTGCTGCGCGCGGCAACCTCGGCATCTTTCGGATGCATAGAGTTGGCGGTCAAACAATCCGCGTCCGACAACTTCGTTACTCAGCTGCAAGTCACACGATTGTCGGGCATTGGCATTAGAAGGCATCCGTCGTCCAGCGACAACCCGCCCGATCCACACCTCCCACCTCCCCTTCTCCGCGCCTCCTGCCTTCGCTACTGTCGCGGTCACCACTTCGCCACTCTGCCACTCCCATCACGACTGCCGCCGTCGTTGCCGCCCCCTTGTCTTTCGCCATCGTTGCCTTCGTTGCAGACGTTCGTTGCAGAACCCCCACCACCGTCGCCGTGTTACGTGGTGGGCTAGACGCCTGATACCCGCGGACGGCTCGCGTGTAGACTAGACCCTCAAGTGCGAAATCCCGGTTCAAGTTGCGAAATCCCGGCGTCAGGTGGTGATGGATGCGATAGTCCGGTGCCGGGCGTGCTTTTACGGACATTGGCAGCGGGATGTCGGTGGCGCGCACACGGCGAATGAAGGGGCTGGTGTTGGCACCGAGTGTGGCGAATGAAGGGGCTGGTTGTTGGCAACGCAGGTCGCATAGACGTTGAAAGACGTAGGGACGGCGGTTTTGTCAATTCGGTTTCGTTCGTCAGGTGTGGCAGAGAGCGGGTACAGGAGGCGGGAACGTGTGTCGTAACGGTCCAGCAGCATTTTGGAAGACTCAAAGCGAACACTGAAGACGGGTGTTTGTCCGTGTGCTTGCACCATCCATACTTCACTCCGGCACCCAGGCCACCTAGGGTCGCGGAACCTAAGGTACGTTGTGGATTGCAGGGGGCGTACAGACGGGAGGGGGGGCTGTCCGTGCGCCATCGCGTCCTACGAGCGCAATCTACAACGCCCCCTTCAATTCACAGCGTACTTTAGGCTCCGCGACCCCGTAGTTTCAACCTGGATGGCCCGGCCGCCAAAGTGGAACACGGACTGGCACCCGTGTCACTTCGGTGCTCGCCTAGAGTCCTCGAACATGCTGCCGAGTCGCTACAACACACTTGACTACGGCCGTCTCCTGTGCTCATTCTCTGCCCACCTGTGTGATCTGCGTTGCTTGCATGCGGCAGATGTACGCTAATGCCAACGTCCGGCACATATCTATACTTACACCTACGGCCGAAGTGCTACCTGGTCAGGTAACGTAGGAGACCCATACCACGGATCTACACCTCCCTCCCTACCATCCTACGCGCACTCCTTGTCCGCGCGCTCCGTCCTTCGCCTTCGTCGGCGCCCGCGTCAATGCAACGCCTCTTGCCCTCGCTACTGCCGCCGTCGTCGTACAGCTATCCGCCGAGTCCGTCAGACCTCCAGTCCCGGATCTTTCACCCACCATCCTACGCGCTCCCCTTCTCCGCGCTTCGCGCCTTTGTTACTGCCGTCGCCGCCGTGCAGCCATCTGCCGAGTCCGTCACTCTCATCATCACTGCCGCCGTCGCTGCCGCCGCGAGGAGTGCCAGTTTTGTGTTGAAATGCGCGTCATGGACTCACGGGTCACCGTCATGGTCATGGTACGGACATTGACATTAGAATACGTCGGCCGCATGCAGGCAACACAGGTCCCAAAGGGGTTGGGAGACGTAGGGACGGCGGTGTGGCAGAGAGCGGGCACAGGAGGCGGAAAGGTGTGTTGTAGCGGTCCAGCAGTATGTTGGGGATCCAGGCAAGCACTGAAATGGTACAGGTGCCTGTCCGTGTGCTTGCATCACCCGTACTTTCACTCTACAGCGTACCTTAGGTTCCACGACCCCGTAGTTTCAACCTGATGGCCTGGGTGCCGGAGTGAAGTACGGGTGACGGAAGCACATGGACAAACACCGTGTCATTTCGGTGCTTGCCTCGACTCCCCAACACGCTGCTGGACCGCTACAAACACACTCGACCACGGCCGTCTCTTGTGCTCACACCTCTGCCCCACAGACTACTACGTCGTCCCTGCGTCTCTTCAACACCTGCGCGACTCGTGTTGCCCGCAATGCCAACGTCCGGCACATATTTACACCTCCCTGGTGATACATCCTACGCACCCCCCTGGTGATACATCCTACGCACCCCCCTGGTGATACATCCTACGCAACCCCTTCTCCACACGTTCCCCCCCATCCGTCGTAGGTCAGACGCAACGTCGGTGACGGGGCTGTCTTCATCGACGAAATCGGCATGCAGAGCCATGAGCACCTCGGCGTCACCAGCCACTCCGGGACGACCAACGTACGATCAACGTACCGCGTCCGTCCATCTTGGGCCCACCTACCCGAGCACTCGGAATCGGCAACCTGCCACAGCTTTCTCATCCACAACCCGCATCCTCATCTTCATCCGCCGCCCTGTTTTTTCGCCACCGTCGCCTCCGTTGCAGACCCCTCACCATCGTCCGCCGTATCACGTGGTGGTGGCTGCGGTAGTCCAACGCTCCTCCAGGTGCCGGGCGTGCTCGTATTCGGGTGCATAGCGGTTGCGGGTTGCGGTTCGCGCGGCGGTCGATGAGGCGCAGTTCGGCCGCAGGTCGGGGTCGAGCTTCGTTGCTGCCAGAACTGCTGGACAACTCGTTTTCGCTCGTCGGGTGTCGTAGAGAGCGGGCGCAAGAGGCGGATGTGGTTGAGTGTCTTGTACCGTGTCAGTAGTACATACACGGTTGCGCGCTTTCAAGCCGCCAGGTGGGACGAAAGGTCCGCAACCCAGCATTCTTCCTTGAAACTGCGACCCTGTACGAAATAGTCGGTCACGGCGTAGTAGTCACCCAGCGGCACGTTGATGCGACGCACGTTCTTGGTGGCGGTGCCGGTGTTGACAGCAGGTACGGTGATATTGGCTGCTGGTGAGGGGCGTGGTACGACGGTGAAGGCACCACCTTTGGATGCGAAGTCCGCCAAGTCCGCTAGCACCGTATTGGGCGCGTGTCCTTTAATTGGACGGACCATGACGGCTGCGGGTAGGTAGTGAAGGCGCCAGTATGGGCCGTGGCCGTCGTCGGGCGGTTCGCGACTGTCGGTGAGCAGGCCGCACGCCTCGACTTCATTGTTGTGGCAGGCGCCAGCGTCGGCGGCAACGGTGTCGAGTAGCGTATAGCGTGCTCCTTCGTAGTACCAAGTGTCGGCGGTTGTGTGGTCGAAGGCGGCGTCTTTGACTCGCATCGCGACCGCCTTCTCGATGTGCGAGAGTAGCGGCTGCTGGGCTGTGCCGTGTTGGCGGACCGGGACGTGGTCCGCGTTCCAGCTGACCAACCGTGCACCCTTGCGACGCGCCTGGAGCATGAGCAGTCGTGTGTTGAGGACGTGCCTGGGTTCGTTGCGTTGCAACACCACGCGGGGCTCGAGGTCCGTGAGGTCCGATAGGTCGGTGATGACGCGTTGGTTGAGCGCGTCTATCAGTGCCGCCATGCGCGCTTCAGTGGGTTCGCCGCCGCCGAACATGGTCGCGAACTGCGTGAGCTGCTGACCGGACGCGCTGTTGTCTTGTCGTTGTTGTTTTTGCAGCATGAACACGACGTCGCCGAGCTGCCGGTACAGCTGGAAGCCATCGTGAAGGCGGGCGTGCGTCTGTGGTACGGGTCCGGCGAGGGCGACGCATGGTCGCGGCAGTGTCGCGGTCGTTGTTGTGCTCGTCACTGCTGCCCGTGTGTTGCTGCAATCCGCACGGCGACCTTCGTCTTCGTCAGCCGAGGCTGGCCGGCAACCGGGTGTTCGTTCCGACGGAGTGAAGTTGGGGTTCCGCTCGACGTCGGCCGCGAAGCGGTATGGTGGCGAGCCGCCCGGTTGAGGATGCTGTAGCAGGTCGCCGATTCCGGCAGCGGCGCGGCCGGACAGGACACGGGTGCTCGAGTGGGTGGGTCCAAGATGTGACGGAGGCGGCACGCTGGCCGTACAGGAGTAGCTGATGGCGCCGAGGTGCTCATGGCTCTGCATGCGATTTCGTCGATGAAGACAGCGCCATCACCGACGTTGCGTTTGACCTACGAAGGGTGGGGGGGAGCGTGTGGAGAAGGGGGGTGCGTAGGATGTTGGGGCGGAGGTGTGGATTCGTGGGATGGTGTCGTACGTGCTCCGGCAAGTGGATCGTACCTGAAGGCTGGCGTGGGCACCGCGCTTGGGAAGGTTGGCGCCACGCGAGCCGCTTTGGTTCGCAGAGATGCCGAACATCGAGTGGGTCGATGTGTATTAGAACCAATTGATGGTGGCATCGAAAGATACCGGTTGTTGGGCCAGAGCCCGATTATATAGCATCACAGAGCCGGAGATCCAGTCGTACTTGGGTGATGTCGTAGAGTCTCGAATCAGACGTGACGGCCAGAGGTCAACTCCAACAACCGGAAAATCAGTGAACCAGGAACCAGGCGTTCCACTATTTACCATTCAGTCGGTAAATAGCCCAATCCAGACAGGTTCTGGACTTCTGTCAAGTACGGACACTTGGAAGGGTTGGGTTAGTAAATGGCGGGGCGGCGGTTAACTAATCCGTAATCCTGGTTACGAATTGGTTACCGTCAGTTAGTAGTTAGTTAGTTAAACAGGTATTAACAACGGTTAACAGAGTGCTAAATATCTCTTAAGCATGCACGGAAATGCTTAAGGATACAACAACTGTTCCCCCTCTAGATGCAGCGTCCCCCGATGCATAAGACAGAAGCACAGGCAGGTAGTATAGGGCAATGGATCAGAGAAAGCCCTGCTTAGCTTGTGCCCGTTGCTTAGCTTCGTCCAGCATGGGTTTCATGTCAGAGGTGAAGTGGCGTGCAGGTTCCCAGCTATTATGCTCAGAGGAATACCCAGACCACTTGACTAGGTACTCATGCATGATGCGCTTGCGTCTACCCTTGCCACACACGGCGTGCCCTGTGGTCTAATATGCGTTCCACAGCATACAGGGTTTGCTTGCCGACAGCCACGTAGTGGGGCTGGCCTCCGTGACAGGGGGAGTGCTTTTTCAGTTTCAGGCAGGGTACCCGGTATGGGCGTATGAGGGAGACATGGAACGTGGGGTGAATGCGCAGATCAGATGGCAGTTGCAGCTACTAACGGCTAACTGAGCCTACCATGCGCACTACAGGGGTATGGCCCCACGAAGCGTGGTAACAGCTTACGGGAACAATCAGCCAGGGAGCGTAAGTTCTTAGTGCTCAACATGACCAATTGACCCTTGGTGAAGATGACGTCCTTCTTGGACTTGTTGTAATAGTCCGCAGCCCGTTGCTGTGCAGCTTCCAGGCAAGCCTTAGCATCAGTTAGTCGGGACACAAAGGACTTGGCAAAGGTCTTTGCAGCGGGTACATTAACATCCAGCTCCCGCCAGACAGGTAAGGCAGGGTTGTACCCGTAGTTGCAGGAAGAACGGACTGTTGCCAACTGAACGGTTGGTGGCATTGTTAATGGCAAACTCAGCAGCGGTAAGGTATGTATCCCATGCAGTGGGTGTACGGCCAGTAAAGTTACGCAGCATATCACCCAGGACACGGTTACCCGCTCTGTCTGCCCATCGGACTGGGGGTGGTAGGCGGTGGACAGGTTCACCCGCATTCCTACCAGTGTTCCCAGGGCGCCCCAAAACTTACTTGCAAACTGAGTACCCGCGATCAGACACCACGGACTTGGGGACCCCATGCAAACGTACCACGTTCTCAAAGAACAGACGGGCCGTTTGCTCAGCTGTGCAGGATGATGTCGTGGGGCCAGTGGACCATCTTTGTGAAGCGGTCGACAAGGACCAACACGGCGTCGTATCCTCCCTCAGTTTGGGCAGCGCAACTACAAAGTCCATGGAAACACTCTCCCAGGGGGCGTTAGGAATAGGTAAAGGTTGAAGGTGCCCGTGAGGTTTCCCAGATTGGGCCTTATTGCGCTGGCACAGGGTCACAGGAGAGGAACATAATTCTCAGCGTCCTTAGCCATGCGAGGCCACCAGAATTGGCGACGCAAAAGCTCCAGAAGTCGCGTGCAGCCAGGGTGCCCAGCCAGAGGGCCATCATGCAAACGTGACAGCAGTTCACGGCGCAGGGAGTCGTCATTAGGAATGACAATTTGGCGGTTGGAACCTTTCTGTCGGATCCATAACCCATGCTCGTTTACCAATTGCCCCGTGTTACTAGGATCAGAGAACGACGGGTCAGATGCATAAGCAGTTTTTAAGCGCTTGGCAAAGTCAGAGGGCACAACAGACTGTGGCAAACCTGAGACTTACTGCGTGTGGTACCGCCAGGATGGCTGCATGCAACGAAGGGTGCCTGCTGAGAGCATCGGCGATGTTCAGTGAGCCGCTCAGGTACTCCCAGTCAAAGTTGAACCGGGCCAAGTACTCCATCCAGCGGGTCTGGCGACGGTTAAGGGGATGGCACACCTTGCAGAAAGGTAAGGGGTTTGTGATCAGTCTTAAGGGCGAATGGACGACCTCAAGATAACACCGCCATTCCTTCAAGGCATGTAAGACCGCCAACAACTCCTGCTCCCTGTAGTATAACTGGTTTCTGCTTCCCGAGAACTTCTTACTCGTGAATGCAATGGGCGTCCCTGTTGCAGCAGTACAGCCCCGTGCCGTGTAGAGATGCATCAGTTATGACCTCAACACGAAACGGCAATGAGTAATCAGGGAAGTGCAGGATGATGTCATCAGAGACAGCATGCTTCAGGGCATTGAATGCTTCTTGGCATGCAGGGGTCCAGGCCTCAGGTGAAGAGAATGCTCCCTTACGTGTCAGATTTGTCAGAGGTGCGGCTATGACTGAGTAGCGCTCTATGAACTTACGGAAGTAGTTGGTCAGGGCCCAAAACTTACGAAGTTTCCTGCAGGTTGGAGGGCACAGGCCAATCCCGTACACCGAATTCTTCCGGGGGTCCATCCGAACGCCATCCTGAGACACTATATGCCCCAGGTACTCACCTGTGGTTGTGCCCAGTGGCACTTAGTGCGCTTAGCATACAGCTGCTCACGCGGCCGCAGTATCTCAAAGACCTGGCGAAGGTGCTGCAGATGCTCCTCGCGGGTCTTTGAAAACACCAGAATGTCATCCAGATAACAGATGATGACTTGTCGATGTATGGCCTAAGATACGGTCCATGACAGCTTGAACGTTGCCGGAGCATTAGTTAGAGTCCGAGCTCAGGACGGTATACTCATAATGGCCAACGGCGTACGGAAAGCCGTTTTAGGGATATCAGACTCAGATATCCGGATCTGATTATACCCCTGCTGGAGATCAATGGAGCTAAAGTACGCAGAACCCTTCAGCTTATCCAGCAAATCATCGACACGTGGAAGGGGGGTAACGGTTCTTGACCGTAGCAGCATTCAGCCCCCTATAGTCAATGCACATTCTCAGGGTCCCATCCTTCTTACCCACGAACAGAATAGGGGCGGAGTATGGGGATGTGCTCGGCCGTATCATACCTTTCTTCATCAGATCAGTGACCTGTCGTTAAAACCCTCATCCAGCTCCAAGGGGCTTAGCCGGTACATGGGCCGGGAGATGGGGTGTGAGCCAGGTGCAAGAGGTATGGTGTGATCCACAGGCCGCATTGGAGGTTTGCCAGGGACCTCCTGGAATATATCTGCATATTCCTGTAACAGGGCCTCAAGCTCAGGGTCAGTAGTATCAGATGGGATGGAAGTTGCATTCAGGTGCAACTTGGGCCGTACTAATAAGGCATGGGGCCCCCTTGCGGATCATGCGTACCGCAGCCTTTCGGCCAATAGCTTCAGGTTCAGCATGTTGGCAGATAGCAGTGGCAGCATAATTAAAGCAAGGCTCAGGTTTCATCTGCTCTGATGGCTGTCCGGCAGTAGTAAAGGGAACCTTGTAAACCAGGAAGTCCCCTTACGCAGGCGCAAGGTCTTAGACTCATAGTCCAGGGCAGCCCCATACTGCGCTAGGGTGGATGATCCCAGGATGTACGTGGCAGCATCTGTGGAGCTCAGGTAACACGTATGGACGGACATTTAACCTCAAAGGACCTGCAGAAAGGCGGAGATTGACCTGCCCCAATATACTTTGCTTACCCCCATCGGCGAGAGTAACTTGTGACCAGGAGCATGGGCTTGGCTTGAGTCCGAGCTGCGAGACCACTGATACTGATATGAAGTCATCACTGGCTCCAGAATCAGCGAGGGCGGTGAATGTGCGACCAGCCGTACTTACGGGGATCAAAGGTACACCAGCGCCTATCAGGGCAGCAGCTTCAGGACACAGGAGGGCTGAAATACAGGGCTCAGTCTCAGGTATCCCCTCCTTAGCCATTCCAGGGGCAGCAAACCAGACGTCAACAGAGTATGGGCTCCCAGGAATCTGGACGGCCTCACCTGCCATATCTATGCTATGGAAGAGAGCCGTACCTGGGGAAAACCTTAGAACCCGTTGCATCCCAGCCAAGAAGGAAGGGCTACGTCGGGACACATACTCAGGCAATAGGAGACAACCTGAAGTCTCAGGGCGTTGACGTTTGCATGCCCGAAAGTGAGCCAACTGCTTCTGAAGCTCACACAGTGAAGAGGGGGTGAACAAGACAGTATGCCCGCCCAAATTAACAGCAGAGAGGGGACGACCTTGAGGCTCAAACAGGTTACACAGGGCATCAAAGCCAGCACGGACCGTTCGAGCGTCAAAAGAAAAACGTCGCCCTATTGCTTGCTCAATCTGACTCAGGACGGCAGGTAGTAGTGCCCGTACTGCACGGCACTTAGTAACTGTCTTGCACACGACAGAGATCCCAGGTGGTGACCCCATCCCAGCCTGGGCAAGGTCCTAGTGCCCCTTGCCCTTCGGGTCCTCTGCCAACATAATGGGGCAAGTATCTACCCGATGCTGGTCGGACCCACAGCGGAGACAGATCCCCTGCTTGCGGTGCAAGAACTCCCGACGAGTGCACTTAAAGGTGCCGAGGAACTCCATGGGTCCTTTCCTTATGGCCCTTCTGCACTTGGCCTTCCTTGGGGGCCAAGTTCTTCCCCTTCTGCCCTCCACGCTTAGACTTACCGGCGCCCTTGCCCTCACGCGGCTGCCCTTCCTGCCCGTTGGTATCTGTTCGAGCGGATGCAGTCCGCGGCCTCTTGGGTGGGGGCGCCGGGGTCTCATCCAAGGGATCCTCATCAGCTCCCATATCCTGAATGGACAAAGCGTTAAGTTTGGGGCGGGCCTGCTTTTCAGCAATCCTACGAGCAGTAAACCTGGTTTCAGCTCCCAGGGCGAACCGAACCAAGTCCTTGTAGGACTCAAAGGCTACCCGTCAGATCCGTGGCACATTCCCCACTAAGGTCAGCAGAAAGACCTTGCTGGAACCAAAACACACGCTCACTATCAGACAGTCCTGCAATGGGGGTGACAAGGGCCTCAAAGCGGCTCTGATAGGAGGAGACAGATTCCCCTGGGCGCATGCGGTATTTGCCAGCAGACAGTTTGTGGCGTGCCTCTGTAGCACGTGACTGGATCTGGGGTGCAAAACGGGCAAGCAGCGCTTCCAGCAGTTCCTCCTCCGATGTATAGGTATCCCTCGCATTAGTCCACTGATCATGCCATGTCTTTCGCCGCACCCTCAAGGGCATTGGCCAGGAAAAGACAGCGCATAGAGTCCTGGTGACCCCCACGGACTAAGGTGAAGGTACTTCCTAACATCACGGACAAAGGACCTGGTGCGCGGTGCAGTCACTCGCCCTAAATCAGATAGCTTAACATCTGCAGCAATATTAAGCTTAGGCACCGGAATCCTCATTTCATCACCTCATCCTCATGTCCAGTATGAGGGGGCGCAGATGGCCCAGCAGAGGTGCCCGCAGCAGCAGCATCAGTGGTAGCACAGCAGCGGCCATCCCAGCAGCTTTCAGTGGCATTAGGCACCAGGTAATTTTGCACTACAGGGCCACGAGCATAAAAAGGGGATGGGACATAAGCTGGGGACGTTGGTGCCTCAGGGGTTGCTATGCCGCCTGATGCCAAAGGTGGTGGGGCTCTAGCCTGCAGAGTTGGACAGCCTGCCACAGGAGCACTTGATGGCTGTGTCAACCAGGAGAGACGTTCCCACCTATTAGCCTGGCTAACATTTGTAGCAACCCGGCCAACATACTGAAATGCGTTGGCGACAGCAGCAGATACAGCATTTGCAAAGTTCGCGGCTTGCATAATCTATGCCTGAAAGCCTAACAGAGCGAACAGCAAACGTCTGCTAAAGTTGAAGGCAAAGGCTAGGGCCAGGGCCTACCCAAAACTTCGATGCCTTCAACGAAACTCAAATATTCAGCAGTCCGCGAGCGGAGCTTGCTGAGAAGAGTTCGGAGCGACGGTGCAGAAATGTCGCTCTGGCTGGCCGAACCTGCGAACGCACTTGCAGCAAGCGAAACAGGCGCGATACCTTTCAAGAAAATAAGAGTATAATTACTGCAAAAACACGAGGTAAATCCTGCGAGAGCAGTTCTTATTCCAGTCAGGCACGATTGTACTGTCGAAGCTGCGACCTCACAGAATTGCAAAGCGAACTGCCAAACAGGTTCTAAATATAAACCTATACTGCAGGCAATTAATTCGGGACAGTAAAAACAAGACGTCGGCAAAGCGAGTTCCGGTCGTCGCACCAACTAATAAGTGCGACCTAGCAAAAGCAAAGCCGAAATCACAGAAAGCAGATTCTAATTATCGCCTATTGATTGCCAAATTTACAGACCAGTATTGGCAGCGGCAGCAAGGATAGCGCTCCCATTCGTCGTCCATTTCCATAGCGAGTTCGGGAGGGGGGAGGTCTTGGTCGACGTCCATTGCTTGAGAGCTTTACTGGGCTAAATCCGACGGATAATTGTAGGTGATCAGGGAGACTGGAGCGGAAGACTTGAACGGAAGGCTTTCGAGACGTCCCAGGGAGGAACGGTCTCGCTACCAGCTTGTTGTATTAGAAACCAATTGATGGTGGCATCGAAAGATACCGGTTGTTGGGCCAGAGCCCGATTATATAGCATCACAGAGCCGGAGATCCAAGTCGTACTTGGGTGATGTCGTAGAGTCTCGAATCAGACGTGACGGCCAGAGGTCACTCCAACAACCGGAAAATCAGTGAACCAGGAACCAGGCGTTTCCACTATTACCATTCAGTCGGTAAATAGCCCAATCCAGACAGGTTCTGGACTTCTGTCAGTACGGACACTTGGAAGGGTTGGTTAGTAAATGGCGGGCGGCGGTTAACTAATCCGTAATCCTGGTTACGAATGGTTACCGTCAGTTAGTAAGTTAGTTAGTTAAACAGGTATTAACAACGGTTAACAGAGTGCTAAATATCTCTTAAGCATGCACGGAAATGCTTAAGGATACAACAGTCGACAGGCTGCGGTGCACCGGGGTGTTGAAGGCGATCGCGGCGGCCCAGGAGTACGTGCATGTGGCGGCCCAGTCGGGGCTGTCATGCTGGTACGTGTACCACAGCAGCGCGTGCACGAACCTTGTCTTGCCCGTGCCCGGGGGACCCATGATGAGCATCTGCGGCGGGACGCCTGGATCGGGTTCGTTGCGGCGGTCGAAGTAGCGTGCCACGAGCATGAACGGTACAGCCTGATCCGGCGCCAGGGTGAAGAGCTCGATGGTGTCGTCAACGGTAGGCGGCTGAGCCAGACGCAGGTATGTCGGCATCTCCGCTGTGACGAGTGCGCGGTCAGACTGTTGGCCGTCGTTCATGAGTACCGCCACTAGCGGGTAGCCGGGGCGGCGATCCAGACACAGGCGGGGGGTGCGGACGGCGGTGGCCGGCGTGGCGATGGCGCCTTCGGTCAGGACCACGTAGCGCTTCAACCGCTTGGAAGCCTCATTCAGCAGCGGATGTCGGTGGCGCGTACACGGCGGATGAAGGGGCTGGTGTTGGCACCGAGTGCGTCGGGTAGAGGAAGCGCACGGCAACGCCGGGCTGCACCGTATGCGTACAGCCCCTCCACCGTGGTGCGGTCGTACAGGTCCGTCAGGGCGACGTCAGACAGGTTGAGCCCCGTCGTCGGGTCGCCTTGGCCTGGCACGAAGTCATACCGCTCGACCTGATTGTCGTGTGGTGGCTGTGTGTCAGGGTCGGGCTCGAGGCGGCCTCGCGCGGCGTCCGGGTCGTCATCATCCGAGTCACTGGAGGTGTAGTTCGGGGGGAGACCGGCAGCCGCAGCGGCGGCGCGGCGCTGGCGACGTCGCAAGTTGTATTCGGCCTGGCGCCGGCCGCTGGCGAGGTGCTCTGCTTCGATGTTGTCAAGCAGGGCACTGACGCAGGCTCTGTAGGATCGGCCTGCACCGGTGGTTCCCAGGTCCGTCCACCAAGCATCGTACGCTTCCTTCACCGTTTGATTGGCGGCTACCGGCTGGCCGCGGTGAGCCTTGAAGATGCCCAACACGAATGCGTAGTAGGCGACGGCGGCTGCGGTGGTACTGCCTGCTTGAGGACGGCGGGGGCAGTGCACCGCCCAGCAGGACGTACCTCGGCTGCGCCAGGCGACGGAGGACGTGCGTCAGGTACAGCGGGTGCGTCGGTTGGAAGGCCATCTTCTTGGGGGAATGGTCGTTGCTGGACTGGTCGGTAGCTGGTCCGCAGCTGAACCGCCTGACGCAAGGAACGTCGCGGCGGCGGTGGGCTGGGCGCCAGATGGGCCGGAAGGTGCATCAGTCACGGGGGTCACAGCGGTGTCAGAGGCCTTGCGTTTGCGGTGGCGAGTCGTGGGGAGGACTTGGGCGCCAAGGATGGCAGCGTGGGGGTGCTGTGCGGGCGTCACACGTTGCACTTCGAAGTTGGCCACGATATTGTAGGCGCTGCAATCGAAGCCGCTGAGCTCCACTCCGCGTTGCGTATAGTTCTGTACGGCGTCGGCGAGAGTGTAGCCACCGTGCTCCTCTGCCTCCACAAGCTCCACGCCGGTTTCCGCGTCTTCTGGCTCCACGGCGGACTCGGCCGCCAGTGCAGTGAACGCGCCCACCGGCAGGTAGTTACGTTTGTACGACGCTTGAAACGTGTCGTGACCCGAGAGCTTGAAGGCGACCAGTGCCATGCCGGCCGCGATGGTGGCCGTCATGCGGTGTACCGCGGCGCATAGGTTGGCGAACGCGCTGGGGCCATCGCCGCTGGCGCTGGGCGGGCTCCCCGCCATCATGAAGTCCTGCACGCGTCCGACGGCGGCACAGGTGAGGTGTGCCTGGCTGCGCTCGATTGTCTTTGCGGTGTACTTTGAACTGTAGTACGCAGCATCACGGGCGCGGTCGATGGCGGGCTGTAGGAGGGGGCAGTCACCACGTTCGTCGGCGGGGCGTGCTAGTTGTGCGGCGACGTCAGCCGTGTACTCCCGGTCGACCTCACAGGCCAAGGACATCAACTGGTTGCAGCCGAACGCGAGCGCAACGGCAGGCATGTGCGGCACGAGGTTGGACGCCAGGCGGGGCAACAAGAAGAGGCCGCTGGTGCCGATCCACTGAAAGGCCGTGCGGATGAGCCGGGGGAAGGCCATGCCGCAGCTGTCGTCGGTGCCGTGGCAGCCGTGGCGCTTGCAGGTCGTATTGTGGGTGTGGGTGAGGGTACCGTGTATGACGGCAGCGTGGTGGGCACGGCAGGCGGCGTGCCGTGATGGTGGAGGGAGCCCGCCGTTCGCGCACCCGGCCAGTCGTTCGAAGTCGCACGCGGCAGGCGGGCAATCTACCTGCACCGCCGGCACGGGCAGGCCGTGCTGCTGCGCCTCCGCTTCAGACATACCCATGACCAGAGGCTGCGTTCCACCGTCCGGGGCCGGAGCGTAGTACGGCGAAGGATACCACATTTCGCAGAGCGCGTACGCAAGTGCCAGAGCCCGGCAGTTGGGTCCACAAAAGAACGCCTGCAGGTTCTCCAGCGCGAAGCACTCGAGATGTGCAACTCCGTGCAGGTGTAACGCCAATCGCCCGCTCTGCTCCACCTTGACAACCACCTCGAATACGACACCGCAGAAGCAGTTCGGGTCAGTCTGCCGCATTGCCCCAGGTGCAAAGCCAAACAGCTGCTCGACCACCACTTCTTTCGTGGCAACAAGCAGCGCGGCGCAGCTGTACGGGTCTTCCTGTACGGGTCTTCCTTAACTTTTCCACCGTGCTGGTGATCTGGGCGGGACGGCCGGTGTCGTCGAACTCGATGAACTGGCCAGACGCTACAACGGCGCAGCCAGCATGCATGTCCGCCGGGTTGAGGTTGAAGAACAGCGGCGGCCAGCCAATAGTGAGAGCAGCTGCACGCATCGTGGCCTTTGCACCGTTGTAGTAGGCATCCGTGAGGTCGATTCGCAGCAAGCTGGCACGTGCGCCCTCGAGGAGAGCGCGCACCACGGGCGACTGTGACAGCAGCTGCCGTCGCTGGGCGTGACGGTACGGCAGCGCCAAGATGTCCGCCATGGCGCGTACGACATCCCTTGAGACTCGCGCCGCTGGTTCACCCAGCCGTGGTCGCATGCGCAGGGCCACTCCCACCTGCGCCATGCTCTGCTGCCGAACGTTGATGTCGTACATGCGGGCAAGCAGCATCAAGTTGCCGCTGAACTGTGCCCGAGGCACCCGCCGTACCAGGTGGCTGCAGTATGATGCGAAGGACATTCCCGGCGGCCGCTGTCCGGACAAGCCATACGGAAACGAGACCGGGAAGCAGACGTTGAGGATGGCCGGATGACGATCATCCAGGATCCGAGCGTCACGGCCGCCAGCGGCGAATGCAAGACGTGCACGGCCGGTCAGCAGATCATGCACCACGTTGGGCCGGGTATCAAACTCGCTGCCGTCGGTCGGAACGGCAGCGGGCTGCGGCAGGACCAGTTCCAGCTCATCCGGAGCGCCCAGGTCGGCATCAGCTGTGTCGGACAGAGGGGACGGGAATCCACAAGCTTAACACGACGGGCAGACAGATGGAGCAGGAACGGTACTTGTAACGTATGCGCAAATTGTTCCGAGGCTGTTCGGTGGATGTGGCGGGATACGCGAATGGAGGTGTATGAAGGTGATAAAATGCACGCCCTCACTTACTCCGGATGGGAACAGGGTCGGCTGCCTGGCGCACGACGACCGCGAGGGGCGGTAAGCCCGTAGCGTCAGCTCCTGCAGTGGACAGTAGTCACAGTCGCGCACACACCGCAGATCAACAAGTGGCAATACGTAGAGTATTCCGCGACGCCTAACCTGACAGGAGGCCGAGCACGTTCGGTCGACACACAGACCAGCAGGCGCGACCCGTGCAAACCCACGGGTACGTACAGCTCGTAAAACACAACAGCGACACGGGCAATTCGCAGCTGTGCTCTCGCAGACATACCCGCCATAGGAGTGTCCGAGACGGTAGCCCCGGTCGTGGGTGCGTCGAGACCTCCAGCAGATGTAGAAGTACAGAAATACCAACGCCGGAAGGATGCGGGCAAAGTACGTGGGACCAGGATTGTCAGTCCGATAGTGACGTATCTACGTTTCCCGTCCGGCCCGTCCCCCCACCGTTCCCCGTCTGTGAGCCCCGTCGGCTGACCCCGTCTTTCAACAAGAAGGAATCACACCTGTATCAGACGGCGATGCATACGCACCACCGCCCTGAACGATTTCACCAGCCGCGTTTCCTTGTAACGTCTCCTGCAGCTGCCGTACACCAGCGGCGCCAGTGCGGTCATGGAGGAACGTGCTCCGCAGTACGCCGGCGACCTCCGGATCTGTAGGACCGATCGCGGAGCGCAGCAGTGCCTCAGGTACCTGTGCAACACATCCCATACGCTCGTACTCCTGCAGAGCATCTTCATCCACCGCGAGCTCATCCTCATCGTTGTGTTGAAGAAAGCGCACCCAGGCGACGATGACGTGTCCTCGCACTTTAACGCCAGGCGCACGGCGCACGCGATCCAGCAAGTCCTGCCGGTCTCGGACCTGGTCCACGCACACCACCGTGAACGCACCTGCCAAATCCGCAATGCGCGCAGGCAGCTGGCCGCGTAGCATATTGGGGTCGGGGTTGACGACCGCGATACCATGCGACTGAACGGCACACGGGAAGACCTGGGGGGGACGGCCCGTGAGATGCACAATCAGCAGCTGCTGCATCAGACGGCCCCGCCCCAAAAGCTGACTTTCCACAAACGTGGGTGTAGGCAGCGGGTCGCCCAGGTGATTGACAGACGGCACGTCGCCCGGATCGAGACGCGCCAGAGCCGCTTCAGGCACTCGGCGTGCTGCAATGAGAGCGGCGACAGGCGGACATCAGTTAAGCAAACTCGAATGGCAACATAGGCGGCTCGATGAATCAGAGGCGTTCATGTTCCCCTAAACGGGCCGGAGAAGGTCCTCACCCGCCAGTGCCTTCTCGCAAAAGGCGCAGATAACGAATCGCTCGGAGCCACCATCGCCGCGGAACACGGTCCGATTCGGCAAGTCCGCATCAAGGCGCATGCAGAACGGCACCTCCACACTCCGCGGATCGTCAAAGCAAGGTCGCGGCTGCACCCGTGGTGGATATGGCCGCAACTCCGATGGCAGCTGCACCGGGGCCGTGCCCTCTGCAGCACCCGTCGATGAATCCGACTCGTCAGCCCCATCGACACCACCATCACTGTCAACCGCCACCGCATCCTCATCCACGAATGCCGCGGGATCGGCGTCAGCGCTGGCACCTGCAGTACTGCCGCGCTCGGATCTGCCGGCACGATACCGTGCCGGTAAAACCGGATCCGGCGGCGGTGGTGCAACACCTTGGGCGGTGCAGGGCATGCGCCGCCAAGCCAGAGTACGCGCATGACGCGGCACGGCGCCTGTGCACATGACGTCAGCGCGTAAGATGTCCACGTTGGGGATGTCCACCCAAGCACGAAGCGCGGATTGGTCCTCCGAACACTGCTCCGAACAGACGGCACACACCCGGGAAGGCATGCGCCGACGCAGCGCGGCGGCCATGCTGGAAGCAAGCTGCAGGTGTTTCTCATATGGTACCTGCCGCTCCACCGGAAGTTGACCGCCAGGCAAGTCCTGCACACGCCCTTCCGGAATCACCCCAAGAAAATCAGGTGGTGCAGGGTGCTGACCCTCGTGCAAGCAGGGAAATCGCATGAGGTCCCGCAAACGCTCAAGCAAGCTAGCTTGCGGAAGCTGTATCCCACGTAACTGAGCACGAGCCTGCGTGTGCGCGGCCTCTGCAGCCCTGCACTCTGGGTCTCGACGAGCAGCCGCTCGCGCAGCAGTGTTACGCCGCTGCTCCGCAGCCCTGCACTCTGGGTCTCGACGAGCAGCCGCTCGCGCAGCGGTGTCACGCCGCTGCTCCGCAGCCCTGCGCTCCGGATCGAGACGAGCATCCCGCATCCGCGCTGCATCCGCGCTGAACTGCACACTCGACGCACTCGTCCCTCTGAAATGGAAACCGCCGGCCAGTGTACCCAAACGCTCGCGACTACGCACCTCGGACTGCGGTGCTGCACCGGCCGAAGCGGCAACCACGCCGAGGTCCGCGCTTAACGAACGAAATCCTGCAGGGAGAAAGCCGCCAGGCAACATACCCAGGCGCTCGCGACCGCGAGCCCCAGCCCGCCGGGGTGAATCACTTGTTCGGTCCATCATAACCGGTCCGCCACAATACCGCGCCCGGAGGAGAGCAACATGTCCACGCGATACAATCCTCCAGGAACGAGCCGACGCCTCCAAAGAGCCCAACTCCACGAAAGGCCGTGCAGTCGGCGGCAGGAGAGAACTAAATCGGTTAAGAGAAATAAATCGGACGGATGTATATATACCCGCGATGCAAATGATACCTGGGGCGAGCCGACGCACGCAAAGAAGGCCGTACGTCCTTCAAAAAGCCACACATTTCACGCGGACAACGTTGGACGGCGTTGGATGAGGCGTTGGATGAAGGTTCGAATAATGGCTATATCAAGTATATGGGTTTATTTATATATATATATTATTTTTATCGATCCGGTCCGCCTACAGTACATAGCGAATCGCGCACCCGGAGATGCATCGAGTCGCGCCGCGATCGCTCAGCGAGAACCATCCGGTGACGACCGGAATCGAGCCCGCGACCTCGCCTTTTACGCCGCGCTGTCTTAAGCGCGCGCGGAGCTCCGAAACCCGAGAACGACGGCCCGAAAAACGCGAGTTTCCAGAAAATCCCGAACAGACTAGACGCGGGCCGTCCGCCCGCGAGGGGGGCCGTAGTTCCCCGTCCCCGCGGCGGAGGCGAGGGCACGCGTGCCGAATGGAAGGGGTAATACAAGAATGCAGAGGGATGCAGAGATGCAGTTCACCAGCGTGGGAGTCGAACCCACGAGCGCGCGGATCGCACTCGGCCGTGCAAGTGTGTCGTCATACAGCGAGGTGGCCGTTTGACGCTGGCATTTAACGCCATCCAGTGGCGGCAACTCCATGCACGCACCTGTGTTTGGGGCAACCGGAGTGACTTACTGCTGGAGGGCCGTAACGAAAGTGGTCCGGCCCTCCGTGCTGGTGGTGACGGTGCCGGTGATGGCGAAGGAGTCGTAGGCGGTGTACGCGACCCGGTCGTTGTCGTCCGCGAAGCTCGCGTCGGCGAAGAAGTCCGCGTAGTTGGGCAGCTGTTGGAGGACGCTGGGGCTGTCCGTGCAGACTGGATACTTGCTATTGCCGACGCTGAGGACGAGTGGTATGACGGGCCGGGAGCCGACCGTCGTGACGGAGCTGGGATTCGGGGAGAGGCTGGCGGCGGCGTGTGCTCCATCCGACGGTAGGACAACGGCGGCCCGGTCGCGTTGCTCCCACGCAACCATCATGTCGTTCGTGTCGGCGCGGCTGTCGGTGGCCGCAGTGGTCTGCTGGGTAGCTGCTCGGAAGGTCTGCACCCGCTTGGGAGGGCGCTTGCCCGGGGCAGCTGCTGCCGCGACTAGTGCCCCGTTGAGGAAGATGCTGTTGTTGTACTGAGTATTGGACGGCGCGCTGATTTTGGCGGCGTAGATGTATAGCGGCGTGTTGTCGTCAGCCGCCGCTTGTAGCTGGGCAACGAAGTTGTCGGGCGCGGATTGCTTGACCGCCAGCTCCACGCAGCCGAGGTCGGGGGCGTCGGGGTTGCCGCACGCGACCCAGGCGTTGAACTTGCGGAAGGGTCCGCCGCGGAACAGCTTACCGTGCGGGACGACCAGGAGGGCGCTGCCGTCGGCCGGGTACTTGTCCTCGGCGTCGGCTTTGTCGGTTGCTGCGTTGTATGTCGGATAACGCAGCTTGGCGGTGTACAGCATGGGGAGGACGGAGGTGCTGGCCACGGAAATTTGAGTCGTCGGGGTGACCTTGTATTGGGCCAGTGTCGGTCCGGCGAAGCGGGAGGTGACGAAAGCGGGCAGGGCAGCTGGCTCCACGTTCGTAAACGTGACGGCCCGTGCAAAGGCGTGGTTGGTCTCCATGTCGGCTAGGGCGCGGTTATCGAGCTGCAGGATGATGACGCCCTGTCCGACTGTGTTCACGCCTGCGACGAAGCTGCCGTTTCGGTTCGGTGCGCCGGCAAAGAGCCGGTCTTCATCTTTAGTTACCGGGCCGGCGGTGAAGGTGACGTGGCAGGTGACGGTTCGCGACCTACGGATTGGGTCGTTAGTCGCATGTTAGTCCTCATCCTTAAAGATGGCCTGTAGCTATCGCTTACGTGGACGCGGAGGCAGCGTCGGTGGGGCTGCCGAAGGTGGACGTGCTGCTTGTAGACGGTGCCGGGGTGAGTCGCCGGCGTTTTGGGTCGGGCGATTCCATTCGGGGCGGGAAGGGACGACGGAAAGTGGCGCAGTATATGGGTAGAGAGATGTTAAGGTAGAGTACAAGTTATGGGAAGCTCCGTGTGTTTAACGCTGTGCAATGCTGGACACCGCGGTATAACGCCTGTACAAGATTGGCAATCTTGTGTTCAAATCCGCCTCATCAACCCACGGGTCACCGCGGTCTACTTGCTGCGCGCGGCAACCTCGGCATCTTTCGGATGCATAGAGTTGGCGGTCAAACAATCCGCGTCCGACAACTTCGTTACTCAGCTGCAAGTCACACGATTGTCGGGCATTGGCATTAGAAGGCATCCGTCGTCCAGCGACAACCCGCCCGATCCACACCTCCCACCTCCCCTTCTCCGCGCCTCCTGCCTTCGCTACTGTCGCGGTCACCACTTCGCCACTCTGCCACTCCCATCACGACTGCCGCCGTCGTTGCCGCCCCCTTGTCTTTCGCCATCGTTGCCTTCGTTGCAGACGTTCGTTGCAGAACCCCCACCACCGTCGCCGTGTTACGTGGTGGGCTAGACGCCTGATACCCGCGGACGGCTCGCGTGTAGACTAGACCCTCAAGTGCGAAATCCCGGTTCAAGTTGCGAAATCCCGGCGTCAGGTGGTGATGGATGCGATAGTCCGGTGCCGGGCGTGCTTTTACGGACATTGGCAGCGGGATGTCGGTGGCGCGCACACGGCGAATGAAGGGGCTGGTGTTGGCACCGAGTGTGGCGAATGAAGGGGCTGGTGTTGGCAACGCAGGTCGCATAGACGTTGAAAGACGTAGGGACGGCGGTTTTGTCAATTCGGTTTCGTTCGTCAGGTGTGGCAGAGAGCGGGTACAGGAGGCGGGAACGTGTGTCGTAACGGTCCAGCAGCATTTTGGAAGACTCAAAGCGAACACTGAAGACGGGTGTTTGTCCGTGTGCTTGCACCATCCATACTTCACTCCGGCACCCAGGCCACCTAGGGTCGCGGAACCTAAGGTACGTTGTGGATTGCAGGGGGCGTACAGACGGGAGGGGGGGCTGTCCGTGCGCCATCGCGTCCTACGAGCGCAATCTACAACGCCCCCTTCAATTCACAGCGTACTTTAGGCTCCGCGACCCCGTAGTTTCAACCTGGATGGCCCGGCCGCCAAAGTGGAACACGGACTGGCACCCGTGTCACTTCGGTGCTCGCCTAGAGTCCTCGAACATGCTGCCGAGTCGCTACAACACACTTGACTACGGCCGTCTCCTGTGCTCATTCTCTGCCCCACCTGTGTGATCTGCGTTGCTTGCATGCGGCAGATGTACGCTAATGCCAACGTCCGGCACATATCTATACTTACACCTACGGCCGAAGTGCTACCTGGTCAGGTAACGTAGGAGACCCATACCACGGATCTACACCTCCCTCCCTACCATCCTACGCGCACTCCTTGTCCGCGCGCTCCGTCCTTCGCCTTCGTCGGCGCCCGCGTCAATGCAACGCCTCTTGCCCTCGCTACTGCCGCCGTCGTCGTACAGCTATCCGCCGAGTCCGTCAGACCTCCAGTCCCGGATCTTTCACCCCACCATCCTACGCGCTCCCCTTCTCCGCGCTTCGCGCCTTTGTTACTGCCGTCGCCGCCGTGCAGCCATCTGCCGAGTCCGTCACTTCCATCATCACTGCCGCCGTCGCTGCCGCCGCGAGGAGTGCCAGTTTTGTGTTGAAATGCGCGTCATGGACTCACGGGTCACCGTCATGGTCATGGTACGGACATTGACATTAGAATACGTCGGCCGCATGCAGGCAACACAGGTCACAAAGGGGTTGGGAGACGTAGGGACGGCGGTGTGGCAGAGAGCGGGCACAGGAGGCGGAAAGGTGTGTTGTAGCGGTCCAGCAGTATGTTGGGGATTCCAGGCAAGCACTGAAATGGTACAGGTGCCTGTCCGTGTGCTTGCATCACCCGTACTTCACTCTACAGCGTACCTTAGGTTCCACGACCCCGTAGTTTCAACCTGAATGGCCTGGGTGCCGGAGTGAAGTACGGGTGACGGAAGCACATGGACAAACACCCGTGTCATTTCGGTGCTTGCCTCGACTCCCCAACACGCTGCTGGACCGCTACAACACACTCGACCACGGCCGTCTCTTGTGCTCAACCTCTGCCCCACAGACTACGTCGTCCCTGCGTCTCTCAACACCTGCGCGACTCGTGTTGCCCGCAATGCCAACGTCCGGCACATATTTACACCTCCCTGGTGATACATCCTACGCACCCCCCTGGTGATACATCCTACGCACCCCCCTGGTGATACATCCTACGCAACCCCCTTCTCCACACGTTCCCCCCCATCCGTCGTAGGTCAGACGCAACGTCGGTGACGGGGCTGTCTTCATCGACGAAATCGGCATGCAGAGCCATGAGCACCTCGGCGTCACCAGCCACTCCGGGACGACCAACGTACGATCAACGTACCGCGTCCGTCACATCTTGGGCCCACCTACCCGAGCACTCGGAATCGGCAACCTGCCACAGCTTTCTCATCCACACCCGCATCCTCATCTTCATCCGCCGCCCTGTTTTTCGCCACCGTCGCCTCCGTTGCAGACCCCTCACCATCGTCGCCGTATCACGTGGTGGTGGCTGCGGTAGTCCAACGCTCCTCCAGGTGCCGGGCGTGCTCGTATTCGGGTGCATAGCGGTTGCGGGTTGCGGTCGCGCGGCGGTCGAGGAGGCGCAGTTCGGCCGCCAGGTCGGGGTCGAGCTTCGTTGCTGCCAGAAACTGCTGGACAACTCGTTTTCGCTCGTCGGGTGTCGTAGAGAGCGGGCGCAAGAGGCGGATGTGGTTGAGTGTCTTGTACCGTGTCAGTAGTACATACACGGTTGCGCGCTTCAAGCCGCCAGGTGGGACGGAAAGGTCCGCAACCCAGCATTCTTCCTTGAAACTGCGACCCTGTACGAAATAGTCGGTCACGGCGTAGTAGTCACCCAGCGGCACGTTGATGCGACGCACGTTCTTGGTGGCGGTGCCGGTGTTGACAGCAGGTACGGTGATATTGGCTGCTGGTGAGGGGCGTGGTACGACGGTGAAGGCACCACCTTTGGATGCGAAGTCCGCCAAGTCCGCTAGCACCGTATTGGGCGCGTGTCCTTTAATTGGACGGACCATGACGGCTGCGGGTAGGTAGTGAAGGCGCCAGTATGGGCCGTGGCCGTCGTCGGGCGGTTCGCGACTGTCGGTGAGCAGGCCGCACGCCTCGACTTCATTGTTGTGGCAGGCGCCAGCGTCGGCGGCAACGGTGTCGAGTAGCGTATAGCGTGCTCCTTCGTAGTACCAAGTGTCGGCGGTTGTGTGGTCGAAGGCGGCGTCTTTGACTCGCATCGCGACCGCCTTCTCGATGTGCGAGAGTAGCGGCTGCTGGGCTGTGCCGTGTTGGCGGACCGGGACGTGGTCCGCGTTCCAGCTGACCAACCGTGCACCCTTGCGACGCGCCTGGAGCATGAGCAGTCGTGTGTTGAGGACGTGCCTGGGTTCGTTGCGTTGCAACACCACGCGGGGCTCGAGGTCCGTGAGGTCCGATAGGTCGGTGATGACGCGTTGGTTGAGCGCGTCTATCAGTGCCGCCATGCGCGCTTCAGTGGGTTCGCCGCCGCCGAACATGGTCGCGAACTGCGTGAGCTGCTGACCGGACGCGCTGTTGTCTTGTCGTTGTTGTTTTTGCAGCATGAACACGACGTCGCCGAGCTGCCGGTACAGCTGGAAGCCATCGTGCAGGCGGGCGTGCGTCTGTGGTACGGGTCGGCGAGGGCGACGCATGGTCGCGGCAGTGTCGCGGTCGTTGTTGTGCTCGTCACTGCTGCCGGTGTTGCTGCCATCCGCACGGCGACCTTCGTCTTCGTCAGCCGAGGCTGGCCGGCACCGGGTGTTCGGTGCCGACGGAGTGAAGTTGGGGTTCCGCTCGACGTCGGCCGCGAAGCGGTATGGTGGCGAGCCGCCCGGTTGAGGATGCTGTAGCAGGTCGCCGATTCCGGCAGCGGCGCGGCCGGACAGGACACGGGTGCTCGAGTGGGTGGGTCCAAGATGTGACGGAGGCGGCACGCTGGCCGTACAGGAGTAGCTGATGGCGCCGAGGTGCTCATGGCTCTGCATGCCGATTTCGTCGATGAAGACAGCGCCATCACCGACGTTGCGTTTGACCTACGAAGGGTGGGGGGGAGCGTGTGGAGAAGGGGGGTGCGTAGGATGTTGGGGCGGGAGGTGTGGATTCGTGGGATGGTTGTCGTACGTGCTCCGGCAAGTGGATCGTACCTGAAGGCTGGCGTGGGCACCGCGCTTGGGAAGGTTGGCGCCACGCGAGCCGCTTTGGTTCGCAGAGATGCCGAACATCGAGTGGGTCGATGTTGTATTAGAAACCAATTGATGGTGGCATCGAAAGATACCGGTTGTTGGGCCAGAGCCCGATTATATAGCATCACAGAGCCGGAGATCCAAGTCGTACTTGGGTGATGTCGTAGAGTCTCGAATCAGACGTGACGGCCAGAGGTCACTCCAACAACCGGAAAATCAGTGAACCAGGAACCAGGCGTTCCACTATTTACCATTCAGTCGGTAAATAGCCCAATCCAGACAGGTTCTGGACTTCTGTCAAGTACGGACACTTGGAAGGGTTGGTTAGTAAATGGCGGGCGGCGGTTAACTAATCCGTAATCCTGGTTACGAATTGGTTACCGTCAGTTAGTAAGTTAGTTAGTTAAACAGGTATTAACAACGGTTAACAGAGTGCTAAATATCTCTTAAGCATGCACGGAAATGCTTAAGGATACAACAACTGTTCCCCCTCTAGATGCAGCGTCCCCGATGCATAAGACAGAAGCCACAGGCAGGTAGTATAGGGCAATGGATCAGAGAAAGCCCTGCTTAGCTTGTGCCCGTTGCTTAGCTTCGTCCAGCATGGGTTTCATGTCAGAGGTGAAGTTGCGTGCAGGTTCCCAGCTATTATGCTCAGAGGAATACCCAGACCACTTGACTAGGTACTCATGCATGATGCGCTTGCGTCTACCCTTGCCAACACGGCGTGCCCTGTGGTCTAATATGCGTTCCACAGCATACAGGGTTTGCTTGCCCGACAGCCACGTAGTGGGGCTGGCCTCCGTGACAGGGGGAGTGCTTTTTTCAGTTTCAGGCAGGGTACCCCGGTATGGGCGTATGAGGGAGACATGGAACGTGGGGTGAATGCGCAGATCAGATGGCAGTTGCAGCTCTACGGCTACTGAGCCTACCATGCGCACTACAGGGTATGGCCCCACGAAGCGTGGTAACAGCTTACGGGAACCATCAGCCAGGGAGCGTAAGTTCTTAGTGCTCAACATGACCAATTGACCCTTGGTGAAGATGACGTCCTTCTTGGACTTGTTGTAATAGTCCGCAGCCCGTTGCTGTGCAGCTTCCAGGCAAGCCTTAGCATCAGTTAGTCGGGACACAAAGGACTTGGCAAAGGTCTTTGCAGCGGGTACATTAACATCCAGCTCCCGCCAGACAGGTAAGGCAGGGTTGTACCCGTAGTTCAGGAAGAACGGACTGTTGCCAACTGAACGGTTGGTGGCATTGTTAATGGCAAACTCAGCAGCGGTAAGGTATGTATCCCATGCAGTGGGTGTACGGCCAGTAAAGTTACGCAGCATATCACCCAGGACACGGTTTACCCGCTCTGTCTGCCCATCGGACTGGGGGTGGTAGGCGGTGGACAGGTTCACCCGCATTCCTACCAGTGTTCCCAGGGCGCCCCAAAACTTACTTGCAAACTGAGTACCGCGATCAGACACCACGGACTTGGGGACCCCATGCAAACGTACCACGTTCTCAAAGAACAGACGGGCCGTTTGCTCAGCTGTGCAGGATGATGTCGTGGGGGCCAGGTGGACCATCTTTGTGAAGCGGTCGACAAGGACCAACACGGCGTCGTATCCTCCCTCAGTTTTGGGCAGCGCAACTACAAAGTCCATGGAAACACTCTCCCAGGGGGCGTTAGGAATAGGTAAAGGTTGAAGGTGCCCGTGAGGTTTCCCAGATTGGGCCTTATTGCGCTGGCACAGGTCACAGGAGAGGACATAATTCTCAGCGTCCTTAGCCATGCGAGGCCACCAGAATTGGCGACGCAAAAGCTCCAGAAGTCGCGTGCAGCCAGGGTGCCCAGCCAGAGGGCCATCATGCAAACGTGACAGCAGTTCACGGCGCAGGGAGTCGTCATTAGGAATGACAATTTGGCGGTTGGAACCTTTCTGTCGGATCCATAACCCATGCTCGTTTACCAAGTGCCCCGTGTTACTAGGATCAGAGAACGACGGGTCAGATGCATAAGCAGTTTTTAAGCGCTTGGCAAAGTCAGAGGGCACAACAGACTGTGGCACCTGAGACTTACTGCGTGTGGTTACCGCCAGGATGGCTGCATGCAACGAAGGGTGCCTGCTGAGAGCATCGGCGATGTTCAGTGAGCCGCTCAGGTACTCCCAGTCAAAGTTGAACCGGGCCAAGTACTCCATCCAGCGGGTCTGGCGACGGTTAAGGGATGGCACACCTTGCAGAAAGGTAAGGGGTTTGTGATCAGTCTTAAGGGCGAATGGACGACCCTCAAGATAACACCGCCATTCCTTCAAGGCATGTAAGACCGCCAACAACTCCTGCTCCCCTGTAGTATAACGGGTTTCTGCTCCCGAGAACTTCTTACTCGTGAATGCAATGGGGCGTCCCTGTTGCAGCAGTACAGCCCCCGTGCCGTGTAGAGATGCATCAGTTATGACCTCAACACGAAACGGCAATGAGTAATCAGGGAAGTGCAGGATGATGTCATCAGAGACAGCATGCTTCAGGGCATTGAATGCTTCTTGGCATGCAGGGGTCCAGGCCTCAGGTGAAGAGAATGCTCCCTTACGTGTCAGATTTGTCAGAGGTGCGGCTATGACTGAGTAGCGCTCTATGAACTTACGGAAGTAGTTGGTCAGGCCCAAAAACTTACGAAGTTCCTGCAGGTTGGAGGGCACAGGCCAATCCCGTACAACCGAAGTCTTCCGGGGGTCCATCCGAACGCCATCCTGAGACACTATATGCCCCAGGTACTCCACCTGTGGTTGTGCCCAGTGGCACTTAGTGCGCTTAGCATACAGCTGCTCACGCCGCAGTATCTCAAAGACCTGGCGAAGGTGCTGCAGATGCTCCTCGCGGGTCTTTGAAAACACCAGAATGTCATCCAGATAACAGATGATGAACTTGTCGATGTATGGCCTGAAGATACGGTCCATGACAGCTTGGAACGTTGCCGGAGCATTAGTTAGTCCGAAGCTCAGGACGGTATACTCATAATGGCCAAACGGCGTACGGAAAGCCGTTTTAGGGATATCAGACTCAGATATCCGGATCTGATTATACCCCTGCTGGAGATCAATGGAGCTAAAGTACGCAGAACCCTTCAGCTTATCCAGCAAATCATCGACACGTGGAAGGGGGTAACGGTTCTTGACCGTAGCAGCATTCAGCCCCCTATAGTCAATGCACATTCTCAGGGTCCCATCCTTCTTACCCACGAACAGAATAGGGGCGGAGTATGGGGATGTGCTCGGCCGTATCATACCTTTCTTCATCAGATCAGTGACCTGTCGTTTAACCTCATCCAGCTCCAAGGGGCTTAGCCGGTACATGGGCCGGGAGATGGGGTGTGAGCCAGGTGCAAGAGGTATGGTGTGATCCACAGGCCGCATTGGAGGTTTGCCAGGGACCTCCTGGAATATATCTGCATATTCCTGTAACAGGGCCTCAAGCTCAGGGTCAGTAGTATCAGATGGGATGGAAGTTGCATTCAGGTGCAACTTGGGCCGTACTAATAAGGCATGGGCCCCCTTGCGGATCATGCGTACCGCAGCCTTTCGGCCAATAGCTTCAGGTTCAGCATGTTGGCAGATAGCAGTGGCAGCATAATTAAAGCAAGGCTCAGGTTTCATCTGCTCTGATGGCTGTCCGGCAGTAGTAAAGGGAACCTTGTAAACCAGAGTCCCCTTACGCAGGCGCAAGGTCTTAGACTCATAGTCCAGGGCAGCCCCATACTGCGCTAGGGTGGATGATCCCAGGATGTACGTGGCAGCATCTGTGAGCTCAGGTAACACGTATGGACGGACATTTAACCTCAAAGGACCTGCAGAAAGGCGGAGATTGACCTGCCCCAATATACTTTGCTTACCCCCATCGGCGAGAGTAACTTGTGACCAGGAGCATGGGCTTGGCTTGAGTCCGAGCTGCGAGACCACTGATACTGATATGAAGTCATCACTGGCTCCAGAATCAGCGAGGGCGGTGAATGTGCGACCAGCCGTACTTACGGGGATCAAAGGTACACCAGCGCCTATCAGGGCAGCAGCTTCAGGACACAGGAGGGCTGAAATACAGGGCTCAGTCTCAGGTATCCCCTCCTTAGCCATTCCAGGGGCAGCAAACCAGACGTCAACAGAGTATGGGCTCCCAGGAATCTGGACGGCCTCACCTGCCATATCTATGCTATGGAAGAGAGCCGTACCTGGGGAAAACCTTAGAACCCGTTGCATCCCAGCCAAGAAGGAAGGGCTACGTCGGGACACATACTCAGGCAATAGGAGACAACCTGAAGTCTCAGGGCGTTGACGTTTGCATGCCCGAAAGTGAGCCAACTGCTTCTGAAGCTCACACAGTGAAGAGGGGGTGAACAAGACAGTATGCCCGCCCAAATTAACAGCAGAGAGGGGACGACCTTGAGGCTCAAACAGGTTACACAGGGCATCAAAGCCAGCACGGACCGTTCGAGCGTCAAAAGAAAAACGTCGCCCTATTGCTTGCTCAATCTGACTCAGGACGGCAGGTAGTAGTGCCCGTACTGCACGGCACTTAGTAACTGTCTTGCACACGACAGAGATCCCAGGTGGTGACCCCTCTATCCCAGCCTGGGCAAGGTCCTAGTGCCCCTTGCCCTTCGGGTCCTCTGCCAACATAATGGGGCAAGTATCTACCCGATGCTGGTCGGACCCACAGCGGAGACAGATCCCCTTCTGCTTGCGGTGCAAGAACTCCCGACGAGTGCACTTAAAGGTGCCGAGGAACTCCATGGGGTCCTTTCCCTTATGGCCCTTCTGCACTTGGCCTTCCTTGGGGGCCAAGTTCTTCCCCTTCTGCCCTCCACGCTTAGACTTACCGGCGCCCTTGCCCTCACGCGGCTGCCCTTCCTGCCCGTTGGTATCTGTTCGAGCGGATGCAGTCCGCGGCCTCTTGGGTGGGGGCGCCGGGGTCTCATCCAAGGGATCCTCATCAGCTCCCATATCCTGAATGGACAAAGCGTTAAGTTTGGGGCGGGCCTGCTTTTCAGCAATCCTACGAGCAGTAAACCTGGTTTCAGCTCCCAGGGCGAACCGAACCAAGTCCTTGTAGGACTCAAAGGTGCTACCCGTCAGATCCGTGGCACATTCCCCACTAAGGTCAGCAGAAAGACCTTGCTGGAACCAAAACACACGCTCACTATCAGACAGTCCTGCAATGGGGGTGACAAGGGCCTCAAAGCGGCTCTGATAGGAGGAGACAGATTCCCCTGGGCGCATGCGGTATTTGCCAGCAGACAGTTTGTGGCGTGCCTCTGTAGCACGTGACTGGATCTGGGGTGCAAAACGGGCAAGCAGCGCTTCCAGCAGTTCCTCCGATGTATAGGTATCCCTCGCATTAGTCCACTGATCATGCCATGTCTTCGCCGCACCCTCAAGGGCATTGGCCAGGAAAAGACAGCGCATAGAGTCCTGGTGACCCCCACGGACTAAGGTGAAGTACTTCCTAACATCACGGACAAAGGACCTGGTGCGCGGTGCAGTCACTCGCCCTAAATCAGATAGCTTAACATCTGCAGCAATATTAAGCTTAGGCACCGGAATCCTCATTTTCATCACCTCATCCTCATGTCCAGTATGAGGGGGCGCAGATGGCCCAGCAGAGGTGCCCGCAGCAGCAGCATCAGTGGTAGCAGCAGCAGCGGCCATCCCAGCAGCTTCAGTGGCATTAGGCACCAGGTAATTTTGCACTACAGGGCCACGAGCATAAAAAGGGGATGGGACATAAGCTGGGGACGTTGGTGCCTCAGGGGTTGCTATGCCGCCTGATGCCAAAGGTGGTGGGGCTCTAGCCTGCAGAGTTGGACAGCCTGCCACAGGAGCACTTGATGGCTGTGTCAACCAGGAGAGACGTTCCCACCTATTAGCCTGGCTAACATTTGTAGCAACCCGGCCAACATACTGAAATGCGTTGGCGACAGCAGCAGATACAGCATTTGCAAAGTTCGCGGCTTGCATAATCTATGCCTGAAAGCCTAACAGAGCGAACAGCAAACGTCTGCTAAAGTTGAAGGCAAAGGCTAGGGCCAGGGCCTACCCAAAACTTCGATGCCTTCAACGAAACTCAAATATTCAGCAGTCCGCGAGCGGAGCTTGCTGAGAAGAGTTCGGAGCGACGGTGCAGAAATGTCGCTCTGGCTGGCCGAACCTGCGAACGCACTTGCAGCAAGCGAAACAGGCGCGATACCTTTCAAGAAAATAAGAGGTATAATTACTGCAAAAACACGAGGTAAATCTGCGAGAGCAGTTCTTATTCCAGTCAGGCACGATTGTACTGTCGAAGCTGCGACCTCACAGAATTGCAAAGCGAACTGCCAAACAGGTTCTAAATATAAACCTATACTGCAGGCAATTAATTCGGGACAGTAAAAACAAGACGTCGGCAAAGCGAGTTCCGGTCGTCGCACCAACTAATAAGTGCGACCTAGCAAAAGCAAAGCCGAAATCACAGAAAGCAGATTCTAATTATCGCCTATTGATTGCCAAATTTACAGACCAGTATTGGCAGCGGCAGCAAGGATAGCGGCTCCCAATTCGTCGTCCATTTCCATAGCGAGTTCGGGAGGGGGGAGGTCTTGGTCGACGTCCATTGCTTGAGAGCTTTACTGGGCTAAATCCGACGGATAATTGTAGGTGATCAGGGAGACTGGAGCGGAAGACTTGAACGGAAGGCTTTCGAGACGTCCCAGGGAGGAACGGTCTCGCTACCAGCTTGTTGTATTAGAAACCAATTGATGGTGGCATCGAAAGATACCGGTTGTTGGGCCAGAGCCCGATTATATAGCATCACAGAGCCGGAGATCCAAGTCGTACTTGGGTGATGTCGTAGAGTCTCGAATCAGACGTGACGGCCAGAGGTCACTCCAACAACCGGAAAATCAGTGAACCAGGAACCAGGCGTTCCACTATTTACCATTCAGTCGGTAAATAGCCCAATCCAGACAGGTTCTGGACTTCTGTCAAGTACGGACACTTGGAAGGGTTGGTTAGTAAATGGCGGGCGGCGGTTAACTAATCCGTAATCCTGGTTACGAATTGGTTACCGTCAGTTAGTAAGTTAGTTAGTTAAACAGGTATTAACAACGGTTAACAGAGTGCTAAATATCTCTTAAGCATGCACGGAAATGCTTAAGGATACAACAGTCGACAGGCTGCGGTGCACCGGGGTGTTGAAGGCGATCGCGGCGGCCCAGGAGTACGTGCATGTGGCGGCCCAGTCGGGGCTGTCATGCTGGTACGTGTACCACAGCAGCGCGTGCACGAACCTTGTCTTGCCCGTGCCCGGGGGACCCATGATGAGCATCTGCGGCGGGACGCCTGGATCGGGTTCGTTGCGGCGGTCGAAGTAGCGTGCCACGAGCATGAACGGTACAGCCTGATCCGGCGCCAGGGTGAAGAGCTCGATGGTGTCGTCAACGGTAGGCGGCTGAGCCAGACGCAGGTATGTCGGCATCTCCGCTGTGACGAGTGCGCGGTCAGACTGTTGGCCGTCGTTCATGAGTACCGCCACTAGCGGGTAGCCGGGGCGGCGATCCAGACACAGGCGGGGGGTGCGGACGGCGGTGGCCGGCGTGGCGATGGCGCCTTCGGTCAGGACCACGTAGCGCTTCAACCGCTTGGAAGCCTCATTCAGCAGCGGGATGTCGGTGGCGCGTACACGGCGGATGAAGGGGCTGGTGTTGGCACCGAGTGCGTCGGGTAGAGGAAGCGCACGGCAACGCCGGGCTGCACCGTATGCGTACAGCCCCTCCACCGTGGTGCGGTCGTACAGGTCCGTCAGGGCGACGTCAGACAGGTTGAGCCCCGTCGTCGGGTCGCCTTGGCCTGGCACGAAGTCATACCGCTCGACCTGATTGTCGTGTGGTGGCTGTGTGTCAGGGTCGGGCTCGAGGCGGCCTCGCGCGGCGTCCGGGTCGTCATCATCCGAGTCACTGGAGGTGTAGTTCGGGGGGAGACCGGCAGCCGCAGCGGCGGCGCGGCGCTGGCGACGTCGCAAGTTGTATTCGGCCTGGCGCCGGCCGCTGGCGAGGTGCTCTGCTTCGATGTTGTCAAGCAGGGCACTGACGCAGGCTCTGTAGGATCGGCCTGCACCGGTGGTTCCCAGGTCCGTCCACCAAGCATCGTACGCTTCCTTCACCGTTTGATTGGCGGCTACCGGCTGGCCGCGGTGAGCCTTGAAGATGCCCAACACGAATGCGTAGTAGGCGACGGCGGCTGCGGTGGTACTGCCTGCTTGAGGACGGCGGGGCAGTGCACCGCCCAGCAGGACGTACCTCGGCTGCGCCAGGCGACGGAGGACGTGCGTCAGGTACAGCGGGTGCGTCGGTTGGAAGGCCATCTTCTTGGGGGGAATGGTCGTTGCTGGACTGGTCGGTAGCTGGTCCGCAGCTGAACCGCCTGACGCAAGGAACGTCGCGGCGGCGGTGGGCTGGGCGCCAGATGGGCCGGAAGGTGCATCAGTCACGGGGGTCACAGCGGTGTCAGAGGCCTTGCGTTTGCGGTGGCGAGTCGTGGGGAGGACTTGGGCGCCAAGGATGGCAGCGTGGGGGTGCTGTGCGGGCGTCACACGTTGCACTTCGAAGTTGGCCACGATATTGTAGGCGCTGCAATCGAAGCCGCTGAGCTCCACTCCGCGTTGCGTATAGTTCTGTACGGCGTCGGCGAGAGTGTAGCCACCGTGCTCCTCTGCCTCCACAAGCTCCACGCCGGTTTCCGCGTCTTCTGGCTCCACGGCGGACTCGGCCGCCAGTGCAGTGAACGCGCCCACCGGCAGGTAGTTACGTTTGTACGACGCTTGAAACGTGTCGTGACCCGAGAGCTTGAAGGCGACCAGTGCCATGCCGGCCGCGATGGTGGCCGTCATGCGGTGTACCGCGGCGCATAGGTTGGCGAACGCGCTGGGGCCATCGCCGCTGGCGCTGGGCGGGCTCCCCGCCATCATGAAGTCCTGCACGCGTCCGACGGCGGCACAGGTGAGGTGTGCCTGGCTGCGCTCGATTGTCTTTGCGGTGTACTTTGAACTGTAGTACGCAGCATCACGGGCGCGGTCGATGGCGGGCTGTAGGAGGGGGCAGTCACCACGTTCGTCGGCGGGGCGTGCTAGTTGTGCGGCGACGTCAGCCGTGTACTCCCGGTCGACCTCACAGGCCAAGGACATCAACTGGTTGCAGCCGAACGCGAGCGCAACGGCAGGCATGTGCGGCACGAGGTTGGACGCCAGGCGGGGCAACAAGAAGAGGCCGCTGGTGCCGATCCACTGAAAGGCCGTGCGGATGAGCCGGGGGAAGGCCATGCCGCAGCTGTCGTCGGTGCCGTGGCAGCCGTGGCGCTTGCAGGTCGTATTGTGGGTGTGGGTGAGGGTACCGTGTATGACGGCAGCGTGGTGGGCACGGCAGGCGGCGTGCCGTGATGGTGGAGGGAGCCCGCCGTTCGCGCACCCGGCCAGTCGTTCGAAGTCGCACGCGGCAGGCGGGCAATCTACCTGCACCGCCGGCACGGGCAGGCCGTGCTGCTGCGCCTCCGCTTCAGACATACCCATGACCAGAGGCTGCGTTCCACCGTCCGGGGCCGGAGCGTAGTACGGCGAAGGATACCACATTTCGCAGAGCGCGTACGCAAGTGCCAGAGCCCGGCAGTTGGGTCCACAAAAGAACGCCTGCAGGTTCTCCAGCGCGAAGCACTCGAGATGTGCAACTCCGTGCAGGTGTAACGCCAATCGCCCGCTCTGCTCCACCTTGACAACCACCTCGAATACGACACCGCAGAAGCAGTTCGGGTCAGTCTGCCGCATTGCCCCAGGTGCAAAGCCAAACAGCTGCTCGACCACCACTTCTTTCGTGGCAACAAGCAGCGCGGCGCAGCTGTACGGGTCTTCCTGTACGGGTCTTCCTTAACTTTTCCACCGTGCTGGTGATCTGGGCGGGACGGCCGGTGTCGTCGAACTCGATGAACTGGCCAGACGCTACAACGGCGCAGCCAGCATGCATGTCCGCCGGGTTGAGGTTGAAGAACAGCGGCGGCCAGCCAATAGTGAGAGCAGCTGCACGCATCGTGGCCTTTGCACCGTTGTAGTAGGCATCCGTGAGGTCGATTCGCAGCAAGCTGGCACGTGCGCCCTCGAGGAGAGCGCGCACCACGGGCGACTGTGACAGCAGCTGCCGTCGCTGGGCGTGACGGTACGGCAGCGCCAAGATGTCCGCCATGGCGCGTACGACATCCCTTGAGACTCGCGCCGCTGGTTCACCCAGCCGTGGTCGCATGCGCAGGGCCACTCCCACCTGCGCCATGCTCTGCTGCCGAACGTTGATGTCGTACATGCGGGCAAGCAGCATCAAGTTGCCGCTGAACTGTGCCCGAGGCACCCGCCGTACCAGGTGGCTGCAGTATGATGCGAAGGACATTCCCGGCGGCCGCTGTCCGGACAAGCCATACGGAAACGAGACCGGGAAGCAGACGTTGAGGATGGCCGGATGACGATCATCCAGGATCCGAGCGTCACGGCCGCCAGCGGCGAATGCAAGACGTGCACGGCCGGTCAGCAGATCATGCACCACGTTGGGCCGGGTATCAAACTCGCTGCCGTCGGTCGGAACGGCAGCGGGCTGCGGCAGGACCAGTTCCAGCTCATCCGGAGCGCCCAGGTCGGCATCAGCTGTGTCGGACAGAGGGGACGGGAATCCACAAGCTTAACACGACGGGCAGACAGATGGAGCAGGAACGGTACTTGTAACGTATGCGCAAATTGTTCCGAGGCTGTTCGGTGGATGTGGCGGGATACGCGAATGGAGGTGTATGAAGGTGATAAAATGCACGCCCTCACTTACTCCGGATGGGAACAGGGTCGGCTGCCTGGCGCACGACGACCGCGAGGGGCGGTAAGCCCGTAGCGTCAGCTCCTGCAGTGGACAGTAGTCACAGTCGCGCACACACCGCAGATCAACAAGTGGCAATACGTAGAGTATTCCGCGACGCCTAACCTGACAGGAGGCCGAGCACGTTCGGTCGACACACAGACCAGCAGGCGCGACCCGTGCAAACCCACGGGTACGTACAGCTCGTAAAACACAACAGCGACACGGGCAATTCGCAGCTGTGCTCTCGCAGACATACCCGCCATAGGAGTGTCCGAGACGGTAGCCCCGGTCGTGGGTGCGTCGAGACCTCCAGCAGATGTAGAAGTACAGAAATACCAACGCCGGAAGGATGCGGGCAAAGTACGTGGGACCAGGATTGTCAGTCCGATAGTGACGTATCTACGTTTCCCGTCCGGCCCGTCCCCCCACCGTTCCCCGTCTGTGAGCCCCGTCGGCTGACCCCGTCTTTCAACAAGAAGGAATCACACCTGTATCAGACGGCGATGCATACGCACCACCGCCCTGAACGATTTCACCAGCCGCGTTTCCTTGTAACGTCTCCTGCAGCTGCCGTACACCAGCGGCGCCAGTGCGGTCATGGAGGAACGTGCTCCGCAGTACGCCGGCGACCTCCGGATCTGTAGGACCGATCGCGGAGCGCAGCAGTGCCTCAGGTACCTGTGCAACACATCCCATACGCTCGTACTCCTGCAGAGCATCTTCATCCACCGCGAGCTCATCCTCATCGTTGTGTTGAAGAAAGCGCACCCAGGCGACGATGACGTGTCCTCGCACTTTAACGCCAGGCGCACGGCGCACGCGATCCAGCAAGTCCTGCCGGTCTCGGACCTGGTCCACGCACACCACCGTGAACGCACCTGCCAAATCCGCAATGCGCGCAGGCAGCTGGCCGCGTAGCATATTGGGGTCGGGGTTGACGACCGCGATACCATGCGACTGAACGGCACACGGGAAGACCTGGGGGGGACGGCCCGTGAGATGCACAATCAGCAGCTGCTGCATCAGACGGCCCCGCCCCAAAAGCTGACTTTCCACAAACGTGGGTGTAGGCAGCGGGTCGCCCAGGTGATTGACAGACGGCACGTCGCCCGGATCGAGACGCGCCAGAGCCGCTTCAGGCACTCGGCGTGCTGCAATGAGAGCGGCGACAGGCGGACATCAGTTAAGCAAACTCGAATGGCAACATAGGCGGCTCGATGAATCAGAGGCGTTCATGTTCCCCTAAACGGGCCGGAGAAGGTCCTCACCCGCCAGTGCCTTCTCGCAAAAGGCGCAGATAACGAATCGCTCGGAGCCACCATCGCCGCGGAACACGGTCCGATTCGGCAAGTCCGCATCAAGGCGCATGCAGAACGGCACCTCCACACTCCGCGGATCGTCAAAGCAAGGTCGCGGCTGCACCCGTGGTGGATATGGCCGCAACTCCGATGGCAGCTGCACCGGGGCCGTGCCCTCTGCAGCACCCGTCGATGAATCCGACTCGTCAGCCCCATCGACACCACCATCACTGTCAACCGCCACCGCATCCTCATCCACGAATGCCGCGGGATCGGCGTCAGCGCTGGCACCTGCAGTACTGCCGCGCTCGGATCTGCCGGCACGATACCGTGCCGGTAAAACCGGATCCGGCGGCGGTGGTGCAACACCTTGGGCGGTGCAGGGCATGCGCCGCCAAGCCAGAGTACGCGCATGACGCGGCACGGCGCCTGTGCACATGACGTCAGCGCGTAAGATGTCCACGTTGGGGATGTCCACCCAAGCACGAAGCGCGGATTGGTCCTCCGAACACTGCTCCGAACAGACGGCACACACCCGGGAAGGCATGCGCCGACGCAGCGCGGCGGCCATGCTGGAAGCAAGCTGCAGGTGTTTCTCATATGGTACCTGCCGCTCCACCGGAAGTTGACCGCCAGGCAAGTCCTGCACACGCCCTTCCGGAATCACCCCAAGAAAATCAGGTGGTGCAGGGTGCTGACCCTCGTGCAAGCAGGGAAATCGCATGAGGTCCCGCAAACGCTCAAGCAAGCTAGCTTGCGGAAGCTGTATCCCACGTAACTGAGCACGAGCCTGCGTGTGCGCGGCCTCTGCAGCCCTGCACTCTGGGTCTCGACGAGCAGCCGCTCGCGCAGCAGTGTTACGCCGCTGCTCCGCAGCCCTGCACTCTGGGTCTCGACGAGCAGCCGCTCGCGCAGCGGTGTCACGCCGCTGCTCCGCAGCCCTGCGCTCCGGATCGAGACGAGCATCCCGCATCCGCGCTGCATCCGCGCTGAACTGCACACTCGACGCACTCGTCCCTCTGAAATGGAAACCGCCGGCCAGTGTACCCAAACGCTCGCGACTACACACCTCGGACTGCGGTGCTGCACCGGCCGAAGCGGCAACCACGCCGAGGTCCGCGCTTAACGAACGAAATCCTGCAGGGAGAAAGCCGCCAGGCAACATACCCAGGCGCTCGCGACCGCGAGCCCCAGCCCGCCGGGGTGAATCACTTGTTCGGTCCATCATAACCGGTCCGCCACAATACCGCGCCCGGAGGAGAGCAACATGTCCACGCGATACAATCCTCCAGGAACGAGCCGACGCCTCCAAAGAGCCCAACTCCACGAAAGGCCGTGCAGTCGGCGGCAGGAGAGAACTAAATCGGTTAAGAGAAATAAATCGGACGGATGTATATATACCCGCGATGCAAATGATACCTGGGGCGAGCCGACGCACGCAAAGAAGGCCGTACGTCCTTCAAAAAGCCACACATTTCACGCGGACAACGTTGGACGGCGTTGGATGAGGCGTTGGATGAAGGTTCGAATAATGGCTATATCAAGTATATGGGTTTATTTTTATATATATATTATTTTTATCGATCCGGTCCGCCTACAGTACATAGCGAATCGCGCACCCGGAGATGCATCGAGTCGCGCCGCGATCGCTCAGCGAGAACCATCCGGTGACGACCGGAATCGAGCCCGCGACCTCGCCTTTTACGCCGCGCTGTCTTAAGCGCGCGCGGAGCTCCGAAACCCGAGAACGACGGCCCGAAAAACGCGAGTTTCCAGAAAATCCCGAACAGACGGACAACGAAAAGCCGGGGTAAGGTCTCCGTTCCGACGACGGAACGACTATCGTCGTTCACGTCTATGTCGTAGTGTCACAGCGCAGCGGTGTCACGCCGCTGCTCCGCAGCCCTGCGCTCCGGATCGAGACGAGCATCCCGCATCCGCGCTGCATCCGCGCTGAACTGCACACTCGACGCACTCGTCCCTCTGAAATGGAAACCGCCGGCCAGTGTACCCAAACGCTCGCGACTACGCACCTCGGACTGCGGTGCTGCACCGGCCGAAGCGGCAACCACGCCGAGGTCCGCGCTTAACGAACGAAATCCTGCAGGGAGAAAGCCGCCAGGCAACATACCCAGGCGCTCGCGACCGCGAGCCCCAGCCCGCCGGGGTGAATCACTTGTTCGGTCCATCATAACCGGTCCGCCACAATACCGCGCCCGGAGGAGAGCAACATGTCCACGCGATACAATCCTCCAGGAACGAGCCGACGCCTCCAAAGAGCCCAACTCCACGAAAGGCCGTGCAGTCGGCGGCAGGAGAGAACTAAATCGGTTAAGAGAAATAAATCGGACGGATGTATATATACCCGCGATGCAAATGATACCTGGGGCGAGCCGACGCACGCAAAGAAGGCCGTACGTCCTTCAAAAAGCCACACATTTCACGCGGACAACGTTGGACGGCGTTGGATGAGGCGTTGGATGAAGGTTCGAATAATGGCTATATCAAGTATATGGGTTTATTTTTATATATATATTATTTTTATCGATCCGGTCCGCCTACAGTACATAGCGAATCGCGCACCCGGAGATGCATCGAGTCGCGCCGCGATCGCTCAGCGAGAACCATCCGGTGACGACCGGAATCGAGCCCGCGACCTCGCCTTTTACGCCGCGCTGTCTTAAGCGCGCGCGGAGCTCCGAAACCCGAGAACGACGGCCCGAAAAACGCGAGTTTCCAGAAAATCCCGAACAGACGGACAACGAAAAGCCGGGGTAAGGTCTCCGTTCCGACGACGGAACGACTATCGTCGTTCACGTCTATGTCGTAGTGTCACAGCGCAGCGGTGTCACGCCGCTGCTCCGCAGCCCTGCGCTCCGGATCGAGACGAGCATCCCGCATCCGCGCTGCATCCGCGCTGAACTGCACACTCGACGCACTCGTCCCTCTGAAATGGAAACCGCCGGCCAGTGTACCCAAACGCTCGCGACTACGCACCTCGGACTGCGGTGCTGCACCGGCCGAAGCGGCAACCACGCCGAGGTCCGCGCTTAACGAACGAAATCCTGCAGGGAGAAAGCCGCCAGGCAACATACCCAGGCGCTCGCGACCGCGAGCCCCAGCCCGCCGGGGTGAATCACTTGTTCGGTCCATCATAACCGGTCCGCCACAATACCGCGCCCGGAGGAGAGCAACATGTCCACGCGATACAATCCTCCAGGAACGAGCCGACGCCTCCAAAGAGCCCAACTCCACGAAAGGCCGTGCAGTCGGCGGCAGGAGAGAACTAAATCGGTTAAGAGAAATAAATCGGACGGATGTATATATACCCGCGATGCAAATGATACCTGGGGCGAGCCGACGCACGCAAAGAAGGCCGTACGTCCTTCAAAAAGCCACACATTTCACGCGGACAACGTTGGACGGCGTTGGATGAGGCGTTGGATGAAGGTTCGAATAATGGCTATATCAAGTATATGGGTTTATTTTTATATATATATTATTTTTATCGATCCGGTCCGCCTACAGTACATAGCGAATCGCGCACCCGGAGATGCATCGAGTCGCGCCGCGATCGCTCAGCGAGAACCATCCGGTGACGACCGGAATCGAGCCCGCGACCTCGCCTTTTACGCCGCGCTGTCTTAAGCGCGCGCGGAGCTCCGAAACCCGAGAACGACGGCCCGAAAAACGCGAGTTTCCAGAAAATCCCGAACAGACTAGACGCGGGCCGTCCGCCCGCGAGGGGGGCCGTAGTTCCCCGTCCCCGCGGCGGAGGCGAGGGCACGCGTGCCGAATGGAAGGGGTAATACAAGAATGCAGAGGGATGCAGAGATGCAGTTCACCAGCGTGGGAGTCGAACCCACGAGCGCGCGGATCGCACTCGGCCGTGCAAGTGTGTCGTCATACAGCGAGGTGGCCGTTTGACGCTGGCATTTAACGCCATCCAGTGGCGGCAACTCCATGCACGCACCTGTGTTTGGGGCAACCGGAGTGACTTACTGCTGGAGGGCCGTAACGAAAGTGGTCCGGCCCTCCGTGCTGGTGGTGACGGTGCCGGTGATGGCGAAGGAGTCGTAGGCGGTGTACGCGACCCGGTCGTTGTCGTCCGCGAAGCTCGCGTCGGCGAAGAAGTCCGCGTAGTTGGGCAGCTGTTGGAGGACGCTGGGGCTGTCCGTGCAGACTGGATACTTGCTATTGCCGACGCTGAGGACGAGTGGTATGACGGGCCGGGAGCCGACCGTCGTGACGGAGCTGGGATTCGGGGAGAGGCTGGCGGCGGCGTGTGCTCCATCCGACGGTAGGACAACGGCGGCCCGGTCGCGTTGCTCCCACGCAACCATCATGTCGTTCGTGTCGGCGCGGCTGTCGGTGGCCGCAGTGGTCTGCTGGGTAGCTGCTCGGAAGGTCTGCACCCGCTTGGGAGGGCGCTTGCCCGGGGCAGCTGCTGCCGCGACTAGTGCCCCGTTGAGGAAGATGCTGTTGTTGTACTGAGTATTGGACGGCGCGCTGATTTTGGCGGCGTAGATGTATAGCGGCGTGTTGTCGTCAGCCGCCGCTTGTAGCTGGGCAACGAAGTTGTCGGGCGCGGATTGCTTGACCGCCAGCTCCACGCAGCCGAGGTCGGGGGCGTCGGGGTTGCCGCACGCGACCCAGGCGTTGAACTTGCGGAAGGGTCCGCCGCGGAACAGCTTACCGTGCGGGACGACCAGGAGGGCGCTGCCGTCGGCCGGGTACTTGTCCTCGGCGTCGGCTTTGTCGGTTGCTGCGTTGTATGTCGGATAACGCAGCTTGGCGGTGTACAGCATGGGGAGGACGGAGGTGCTGGCCACGGAAATTTGAGTCGTCGGGGTGACCTTGTATTGGGCCAGTGTCGGTCCGGCGAAGCGGGAGGTGACGAAAGCGGGCAGGGCAGCTGGCTCCACGTTCGTAAACGTGACGGCCCGTGCAAAGGCGTGGTTGGTCTCCATGTCGGCTAGGGCGCGGTTATCGAGCTGCAGGATGATGACGCCCTGTCCGACTGTGTTCACGCCTGCGACGAAGCTGCCGTTTCGGTTCGGTGCGCCGGCAAAGAGCCGGTCTTCATCTTTAGTTACCGGGCCGGCGGTGAAGGTGACGTGGCAGGTGACGGTTCGCGACCTACGGATTGGGTCGTTAGTCGCATGTTAGTCCTCATCCTTAAAGATGGCCTGTAGCTATCGCTTACGTGGACGCGGAGGCAGCGTCGGTGGGGCTGCCGAAGGTGGACGTGCTGCTTGTAGACGGTGCCGGGGTGAGTCGCCGGCGTTTTGGGTCGGGCGATTCCATTCGGGGCGGGAAGGGACGACGGAAAGTGGCGCAGTATATGGGTAGAGAGATGTTAAGGTAGAGTACAAGTTATGGGAAGCTCCGTGTGTTTAACGCTGTGCAATGCTGGACACCGCGGTATAACGCCTGTACAAGATTGGCAATCTTGTGTTCAAATCCGCCTCATCAACCCACGGGTCACCGCGGTCTACTTGCTGCGCGCGGCAACCTCGGCATCTTTCGGATGCATAGAGTTGGCGGTCAAACAATCCGCGTCCGACAACTTCGTTACTCAGCTGCAAGTCACACGATTGTCGGGCATTGGCATTAGAAGGCATCCGTCGTCCAGCGACAACCCGCCCGATCCACACCTCCCACCTCCCCTTCTCCGCGCCTCCTGCCTTCGCTACTGTCGCGGTCACCACTTCGCCACTCTGCCACTCCCATCACGACTGCCGCCGTCGTTGCCGCCCCCTTGTCTTTCGCCATCGTTGCCTTCGTTGCAGACGTTCGTTGCAGAACCCCCACCACCGTCGCCGTGTTACGTGGTGGGCTAGACGCCTGATACCCGCGGACGGCTCGCGTGTAGACTAGACCCTCAAGTGCGAAATCCCGGTTCAAGTTGCGAAATCCCGGCGTCAGGTGGTGATGGATGCGATAGTCCGGTGCCGGGCGTGCTTTTACGGACATTGGCAGCGGGATGTCGGTGGCGCGCACACGGCGAATGAAGGGGCTGGTGTTGGCACCGAGTGTGGCGAATGAAGGGGCTGGTGTTGGCAACGCAGGTCGCATAGACGTTGAAAGACGTAGGGACGGCGGTTTTGTCAATTCGGTTTCGTTCGTCAGGTGTGGCAGAGAGCGGGTACAGGAGGCGGGAACGTGTGTCGTAACGGTCCAGCAGCATTTTGGAAGACTCAAAGCGAACACTGAAGACGGGTGTTTGTCCGTGTGCTTGCACCATCCATACTTCACTCCGGCACCCAGGCCACCTAGGGTCGCGGAACCTAAGGTACGTTGTGGATTGCAGGGGGCGTACAGACGGGAGGGGGGGCTGTCCGTGCGCCATCGCGTCCTACGAGCGCAATCTACAACGCCCCCTTCAATTCACAGCGTACTTTAGGCTCCGCGACCCCGTAGTTTCAACCTGGATGGCCCGGCCGCCAAAGTGGAACACGGACTGGCACCCGTGTCACTTCGGTGCTCGCCTAGAGTCCTCGAACATGCTGCCGAGTCGCTACAACACACTTGACTACGGCCGTCTCCTGTGCTCATTCTCTGCCCCACCTGTGTGATCTGCGTTGCTTGCATGCGGCAGATGTACGCTAATGCCAACGTCCGGCACATATCTATACTTACACCTACGGCCGAAGTGCTACCTGGTCAGGTAACGTAGGAGACCCATACCACGGATCTACACCTCCCTCCCTACCATCCTACGCGCACTCCTTGTCCGCGCGCTCCGTCCTTCGCCTTCGTCGGCGCCCGCGTCAATGCAACGCCTCTTGCCCTCGCTACTGCCGCCGTCGTCGTACAGCTATCCGCCGAGTCCGTCAGACCTCCAGTCCCGGATCTTTCACCCCACCATCCTACGCGCTCCCCTTCTCCGCGCTTCGCGCCTTTGTTACTGCCGTCGCCGCCGTGCAGCCATCTGCCGAGTCCGTCACTTCCATCATCACTGCCGCCGTCGCTGCCGCCGCGAGGAGTGCCAGTTTTGTGTTGAAATGCGCGTCATGGACTCACGGGTCACCGTCATGGTCATGGTACGGACATTGACATTAGAATACGTCGGCCGCATGCAGGCAACACAGGTCGCAAAGGGGTTGGGAGACGTAGGGACGGCGGTGTGGCAGAGAGCGGGCACAGGAGGCGGAAAGGTGTGTTGTAGCGGTCCAGCAGTATGTTGGGGATTCCAGGCAAGCACTGAAATGGTACAGGTGCCTGTCCGTGTGCTTGCATCACCCGTACTTCACTCTACAGCGTACCTTAGGTTCCACGACCCCGTAGTTTCAACCTGAATGGCCTGGGTGCCGGAGTGAAGTACGGGTGACGGAAGCACATGGACAAACACCCGTGTCATTTCGGTGCTTGCCTCGATTCCCCAACACGCTGCTGGACCGCTACAACACACTCGACCACGGCCGTCTCTTGTGCTCAACCTCTGCCCCACAGACTACGTCGTCCCTGCGTCTCTCAACACCTGCGCGACTCGTGTTGCCCGCAATGCCAACGTCCGGCACATATTTACACCTCCCTGGTGATACATCCTACGCACCCCCCTGGTGATACATCCTACGCACCCCCCTGGTGATACATCCTACGCACCCCCCTTCTCCACACGTTCCCCCCCATCCGTCGTAGGTCAGACGCAACGTCGGTGACGGGGCTGTCTTCATCGACGAAATCGGCATGCAGAGCCATGAGCACCTCGGCGTCACCAGCCACTCCGGGACGACCAACGTACGATCAACGTACCACGTCCGTCACATCTTGGGCCCACCTACCCGAGCACTCGGAATCGGCAACCTGCCACAGCTTTCTCATCCACACCCGCATCCTCATCTTCATCCGCCGCCCTGTTTTTCGCCACCGTCGCCTCCGTTGCAGACCCCTCACCATCGTCGCCGTATCACGTGGTGGTGGCTGCGGTAGTCCAACGCTCCTCCAGGTGCCGGGCGTGCTCGTATTCGGGTGCATAGCGGTTGCGGGTTGCGGTCGCGCGGCGGTCGAGGAGGCGCAGTTCGGCCGCCAGGTCGGGGTCGAGCTTCGTTGCTGCCAGAAACTGCTGGACAACTCGTTTTCGCTCGTCGGGTGTCGTAGAGAGCGGGCGCAAGAGGCGGATGTGGTTGAGTGTCTTGTACCGTGTCAGTAGTACATACACGGTTGCGCGCTTCAAGCCGCCAGGTGGGACGGAAAGGTCCGCAACCCAGCATTCTTCCTTGAAACTGCGACCCTGTACGAAATAGTCGGTCACGGCGTAGTAGTCACCCAGCGGCACGTTGATGCGACGCACGTTCTTGGTGGCGGTGCCGGTGTTGACAGCAGGTACGGTGATATTGGCTGCTGGTGAGGGGCGTGGTATGACGGTGAAGGCACCACCTTTGGATGCGAAGTCCGCCAAGTCCGCTAGCACCGTATTGGGCGCGTGTCCTTTAATTGGACGGACCATGACGGCTGCGGGTAGGTAGTGAAGGCGCCAGTATGGGCCGTGGCCGTCGTCGGGCGGTTCGCGACTGGCGCTGGTGTACGGCAGCTGCAGGAGACGTTACAAGGAAACGCGGCTGGTGAAATCGTTCAGGGCGGTGGTGCGTATGCATCGCCGTCTGATACAGGTGTGATTCCTTCTTGTTGAAAGACGGGGTCAGCCGACGGGGCTCACAGACGGGGAACGGTGGGGGGACGGGCCGGACGGGAAACGTAGATACGTCACTATCGGACTGACAATCCTGGTCCCACGTACTTTGCCCGCATCCTTCCGGCGTTGGTATTTCTGTACTTCTACATCTGCTGGAGGTCTCGACGCACCCACGACCGGGGCTACCGTCTCGGACACTCCTATGGCGGGTATGTCTGCGAGAGCACAGCTGCGAATTGCCCGTGTCGCTGTTGTGTTTTACGAGCTGTACGTACCCGTGGGTTTGCACGGGTCGCGCCTGCTGGTCTGTGTGTCGACCGAACGTGCTCGGCCTCCTGTCAGGTTAGGCGTCGCGGAATACTCTACGTATTGCCACTTGTTGATCTGCGGTGTGTGCGCGACTGTGACTACTGTCCACTGCAGGAGCTGACGCTACGGGCTTACCGCCCCTCGCGGTCGTCGTGCGCCAGGCAGCCGACCCTGTTCCCATCCGGAGTAAGTGAGGGCGTGCATTTTATCACCTTCATACACCTCCATTCGCGTATCCCGCCACATCCACCGAACAGCCTCGGAACAATTTGCGCATACGTTACAAGTACCGTTCCTGCTCCATCTGTCTGCCCGTCGTGTTAAGCTTGTGGATTCCCGTCCCCTCTGTCCGACACAGCTGATGCCGACCTGGGCGCTCCGGATGAGCTGGAACTGGTCCTGCCGCAGCCCGCTGCCGTTCCGACCGACGGCAGCGAGTTTGATACCCGGCCCAACGTGGTGCATGATCTGCTGACCGGCCGTGCACGTCTTGCATTCGCCGCTGGCGGCCGTGACGCTCGGATCCTGGATGATCGTCATCCGGCCATCCTCAACGTCTGCTTCCCGGTCTCGTTTCCGTATGGCTTGTCCGGACAGCGGCCGCCGGGAATGTCCTTCGCATCATACTGCAGCCACCTGGTACGGCGGGTGCCTCGGGCACAGTTCAGCGGCAACTTGATGCTGCTTGCCCGCATGTACGACATCAACGTTCGGCAGCAGAGCATGGCGCAGGTGGGAGTGGCCCTGCGCATGCGACCACGGCTGGGTGAACCAGCGGCGCGAGTCTCAAGGGATGTCGTACGCGCCATGGCGGACATCTTGGCGCTGCCGTACCGTCACGCCCAGCGACGGCAGCTGCTGTCACAGTCGCCCGTGGTGCGCGCTCTCCTCGAGGGCGCACGTGCCAGCTTGCTGCGAATCGACCTCACGGATGCCTACTACAACGGTGCAAAGGCCACGATGCGTGCAGCTGCTCTCACTATTGGCTGGCCGCCGCTGTTCTTCAACCTCAACCCGGCGGACATGCATGCTGGCTGCGCCGTTGTAGCGTCTGGCCAGTTCATCGAGTTCGACGACACCGGCCGTCCCGCCCAGATCACCAGCACGGTGGAAAAGTGGCGCCGCGTTAAGGAAGACCCGTACAGCTGCGCCGCGCTGCTTGTTGCCACGAAAGAAGTGGTGGTCGAGCAGCTGTTTGGCTTTGCACCTGGGGCAATGCGGCAGACTGACCCGAACTGCTTCTGCGGTGTCGTATTCGAGGTGGTTGTCAAGGTGGAGCAGAGCGGGCGATTGGCGTTACACCTGCACGGAGTTGCACATCTCGAGTGCTTCGCGCTGGAGAACCTGCAGGCGTTCTTTTGTGGACCCAACTGCCGGGCTCTGGCACTTGCGTACGCGCTCTGCGAAATGTGGTATCCTTCGCCGTACTACGCTCCGGCCCCGGACGGTGGAACGCAGCCTCTGGTCATGGGTATGTCTGAAGCGGAGGCGCAGCAGCACGGCCTGCCCGTGCCGGCGGTGCAGGTAGATTGCCCGCCTGCCGCGTGCGACTTCGAACGACTGGCCGGGTGCGCGAACGGCGGGCTCCCTCCACCATCACGGCACGCCGCCTGCCGTGCCCACCACGCTGCCGTCATACACGGTACCCTCACCCACACCCACAATACGACCTGCAAGCGCCACGGCTGCCACGGCACCGACGACAGCTGCGGCATGGCCTTCCCCCGGCTCATCCGCACGGCCTTTCAGTGGATCGGCACCAGCGGCCTCTTCTTGTTGCCCCGCCTGGCGTCCAACCTCGTGCCGCACATGCCTGCCGTTGCGCTCGCGTTCGGCTGCAACCAGTTGATGTCCTTGGCCTGTGAGGTCGACCGGGAGTACACGGCTGACGTCGCCGCACAACTAGCACGCCCCGCCGACGAACGTGGTGACTGCCCCCTCCTACAGCCCGCCATCGACCGTGCCCGTGATGCTGCGTACTACAGTTCAAAGTACACCGCAAAGACAATCGAGCGCAGCCAGGCACACCTCACCTGTGCCGCCGTCGGACGCGTGCAGGACTTCATGATGGCGGGGAGCCCGCCCAGCGCCAGCGGCGATGGCCCCAGCGCGTTCGCCAACCTATGCGCCGCGGTACACCGCATGACGGCCACCATCGCGGCCGGCATGGCACTGGTCGCCTTCAAGCTCTCGGGTCACGATACGTTTCAAGCGTCGTACAAACGTAACTACCTGCCGGTGGGCGCGTTCACTGCACTGGCGGCCGAGTCCGCCGTGGAGCCAGAAGACGCGGAAACCGGCGTGGAGCTTGTGGAGGCAGAGGAGCACGGTGGCTACACTCTCGCCGACGCCGTACAGAACTATACGCAATGCGGAGTGGAGCTCAGCGGCTTCGATTGCAGCGCCTACAATATCGTGGCCAACTTCGAAGTGCAACGTGTGACGCCCGCACAGCACCCCCACGCTGCCATCCTTGGCGCCCAAGTCCTCCCCACGACTCGCCACCGCAAACGCAAGGCCTCTGACACCGCTGTGACCCCCGTGACTGATGCACCTTCCGGCCCATCTGGCGCCCAGCCCACCGCCGCCGCGACGTTCCTTGCGTCAGGCGGTTCAGCTGCGGACCAGCTACCGACCAGTCCAGCAACGACCATTCCCCCCAAGAAGGTGGCCTTCCAACCGACGCACCCGCTGTACCTGACGCACGTCCTCCGTCGCCTGGCGCAGCCGAGGTACGTCCTGCTGGGCGGTGCACTGCCCCGCCGTCCTCAAGCAGGCAGTACCACCGCAGCCGCCGTCGCCTACTACGCATTCGTGTTGGGCATCTTCAAGGCTCACCGCGGCCAGCCGGTAGCCGCCAATCAAACGGTGAAGGAAGCGTACGATGCTTGGTGGACGGACCTGGGAACCACCGGTGCAGGCCGATCCTACAGAGCCTGCGTCAGTGTTCTGCTTGACAACATCGAAGCAGAGCACCTCGCCAGCGGCCGGCGCCAGGCCGAATACAACTTGCGACGTCGCCAGCGCCGCGCCGCCGCTGCGGCTGCCGGTCTCCCCCCGAACTACACCTCCAGTGACTCGGATGATGACGACCCGGACGCCGCGCGAGGCCGCCTCGAGCCCGACCCTGACACACAGCCACCACACGACAATCAGGTCGAGCGGTATGACTTCGTGCCAGGCCAAGGCGACCCGACGACGGGGCTCAACCTGTCTGACGTCGCCCTGACGGACCTGTACGACCGCACCACGGTGGAGGGGCTGTACGCATACGGTGCAGCCCGGCGTTGCCGTGCGCTTCCTCTACCCGACGCACTCGGTGCCAACACCAGCCCCTTCATCCGCCGTGTACGCGCCACCGACATCCCGCTGCTGAATGAGGCTTCCAAGCGGTTGAAGCGCTACGTGGTCCTGACCGAAGGCGCCATCGCCACGCCGGCCACCGCCGTCCGCACCCCCCGCCTGTGTCTGGATCGCCGCCCCGGCTACCCGCTAGTGGCGGTACTCATGAACGACGGCCAACAGTCTGACCGCGCACTCGTCACAGCGGAGATGCCGACATACCTGCGTCTGGCTCAGCCGCCTACCGTTGACGACACCATCGAGCTCTTCACCCTGGCGCCGGATCAGGCTGTACCGTTCATGCTCGTGGCACGCTACTTCGACCGCCGCAACGAACCCGATCCAGGCGTCCCGCCGCAGATGCTCATCATGGGTCCCCCGGGCACGGGCAAGACAAGGTTCGTGCACGCGCTGCTGTGGTACACGTACCAGCATGACAGCCCCGACTGGGCCGCCACATGCGCGTACTCCTGGGCCGCCGCGATCGCCTTCAACACCCCGGTGCACCGCAGCCTGTCGACCCACTCGATGTTCGGCATCTCTGCGAACCAAAGCGGCTCGCGTGGCGCCAACCTTCCCAAGCGCGGTGCCCACGCCAGCCTTCAGGTACGATCCACTTGCCGGAGCACGTACGACAACCATCCCACGAATCCACACCTCCCGCCCCAACATCCTACGCACCCCCCTTCTCCACACGCTCCCCCCCACCCTTCGTAGGTCAAACGCAACGTCGGTGATGGCGCTGTCTTCATCGACGAAATCGGCATGCAGAGCCATGAGCACCTCGGCGCCATCAGCTACTCCTGTACGGCCAGCGTGCCGCCTCCGTCACATCTTGGACCCACCCACTCGAGCACCCGTGTCCTGTCCGGCCGCGCCGCTGCCGGAATCGGCGACCTGCTACAGCATCCTCAACCGGGCGGCTCGCCACCATACCGCTTCGCGGCCGACGTCGAGCGGAACCCCAACTTCACTCCGTCGGCACCGAACACCCGGCGCCGGCCAGCCTCGGCTGACGAAGACGAAGGTCGCCGTGCGGATGGCAGCAACACCGGCAGCAGTGACGAGCACAACAACGACCGCGACACTGCCGCGACCATGCGTCGCCCTCGCCGACCCGTACCACAGACGCACGCCCGCCTGCACGATGGCTTCCAGCTGTACCGGCAGCTCGGCGACGTCGTGTTCATGCTGCAAAAACAACAACGACAAGACAACAGCGCGTCCGGTCAGCAGCTCACGCAGTTCGCGACCATGTTCGGCGGCGGCGAACCCACTGAAGCGCGCATGGCGGCACTGATAGACGCGCTCAACCAACGCGTCATCACCGACCTATCGGACCTCACGGACCTCGAGCCCCGCGTGGTGTTGCAACGCAACGAACCCAGGCACGTCCTCAACACACGACTGCTCATGCTCCAGGCGCGTCGCAAGGGTGCACGGTTGGTCAGCTGGAACGCGGACCACGTCCCGGTCCGCCAACACGGCACAGCCCAGCAGCCGCTACTCTCGCACATCGAGAAGGCGGTCGCGATGCGAGTCAAAGACGCCGCCTTCGACCACACAACCGCCGACACTTGGTACTACGAAGGAGCACGCTATACGCTACTCGACACCGTTGCCGCCGACGCTGGCGCCTGCCACAACAATGAAGTCGAGGCGTGCGGCCAGCGCCTCCTGCCTTCGCTGCCTTCGCTACTGTCGCGGTCACCACTTCGCCACTCTGCCACTCCCATCACGACTGCCGCCGTCGTTGCCGCCCCCTTGTCTTTCGCCATCGTTGCCTTCGTTGCAGACGTTCGTTGCAGAACCCCCACCACCGTCGCCGTGTTACGTGGTGGGCTAGACGCCTGATACCCGCGGACGGCTCGCGTGTAGACTAGACCCTCAAGTGCGAAATCCCGGTTCAAGTTGCGAAATCCCGGCGTCAGGTGGTGATGGATGCGATAGTCCGGTGCCGGGCGTGCTTTTACGGACATTGGCAGCGGGATGTCGGTGGCGCGCACACGGCGAATGAAGGGGCTGGTGTTGGCACCGAGTGTGGCGAATGAAGGGGCTGGTGTTGGCAACGCAGGTCGCATAGACGTTGAAAGACGTAGGGACGGCGGTTTTGTCAATTCGGTTTCGTTCGTCAGGTGTGGCAGAGAGCGGGTACAGGAGGCGGGAACGTGTGTCGTAACGGTCCAGCAGCATTTTGGAAGACTCAAAGCGAACACTGAAGACGGGTGTTTGTCCGTGTGCTTGCACCATCCATACTTCACTCCGGCACCCAGGCCACCTAGGGTCGCGGAACCTAAGGTACGTTGTGGATTGCAGGGGGCGTACAGACGGGAGGGGGGGCTGTCCGTGCGCCATCGCGTCCTACGAGCGCAATCTACAACGCCCCCTTCAATTCACAGCGTACTTTAGGCTCCGCGACCCCGTAGTTTCAACCTGGATGGCCCGGCCGCCAAAGTGGAACACGGACTGGCACCCGTGTCACTTCGGTGCTCGCCTAGAGTCCTCGAACATGCTGCCGAGTCGCTACAACACACTTGACTACGGCCGTCTCCTGTGCTCATTCTCTGCCCCACCTGTGTGATCTGCGTTGCTTGCATGCGGCAGATGTACGCTAATGCCAACGTCCGGCACATATCTATACTTACACCTACGGCCGAAGTGCTACCTGGTCAGGTAACGTAGGAGACCCATACCACGGATCTACACCTCCCTCCCTACCATCCTACGCGCACTCCTTGTCCGCGCGCTCCGTCCTTCGCCTTCGTCGGCGCCCGCGTCAATGCAACGCCTCTTGCCCTCGCTACTGCCGCCGTCGTCGTACAGCTATCCGCCGAGTCCGTCAGACCTCCAGTCCCGGATCTTTCACCCCACCATCCTACGCGCTCCCCTTCTCCGCGCTTCGCGCCTTTGTTACTGCCGTCGCCGCCGTGCAGCCATCTGCCGAGTCCGTCACTTCCATCATCACTGCCGCCGTCGCTGCCGCCGCGAGGAGTGCCAGTTTTGTGTTGAAATGCGCGTCATGGACTCACGGGTCACCGTCATGGTCATGGTACGGACATTGACATTAGAATACGTCGGCCGCATGCAGGCAACACAGGTCGCAAAGGGGTTGGGAGACGTAGGGACGGCGGTGTGGCAGAGAGCGGGCACAGGAGGCGGAAAGGTGTGTTGTAGCGGTCCAGCAGTATGTTGGGGATTCCAGGCAAGCACTGAAATGGTACAGGTGCCTGTCCGTGTGCTTGCATCACCCGTACTTCACTCTACAGCGTACCTTAGGTTCCACGACCCCGTAGTTTCAACCTGAATGGCCTGGGTGCCGGAGTGAAGTACGGGTGACGGAAGCACATGGACAAACACCCGTGTCATTTCGGTGCTTGCCTCGATTCCCCAACACGCTGCTGGACCGCTACAACACACTCGACCACGGCCGTCTCTTGTGCTCAACCTCTGCCCCACAGACTACGTCGTCCCTGCGTCTCTCAACACCTGCGCGACTCGTGTTGCCCGCAATGCCAACGTCCGGCACATATTTACACCTCCCTGGTGATACATCCTACGCACCCCCCTGGTGATACATCCTACGCACCCCCCTGGTGATACATCCTACGCACCCCCCTTCTCCACACGTTCCCCCCCATCCGTCGTAGGTCAGACGCAACGTCGGTGACGGGGCTGTCTTCATCGACGAAATCGGCATGCAGAGCCATGAGCACCTCGGCGTCACCAGCCACTCCGGGACGACCAACGTACGATCAACGTACCACGTCCGTCACATCTTGGGCCCACCTACCCGAGCACTCGGAATCGGCAACCTGCCACAGCTTTCTCATCCACACCCGCATCCTCATCTTCATCCGCCGCCCTGTTTTTCGCCACCGTCGCCTCCGTTGCAGACCCCTCACCATCGTCGCCGTATCACGTGGTGGTGGCTGCGGTAGTCCAACGCTCCTCCAGGTGCCGGGCGTGCTCGTATTCGGGTGCATAGCGGTTGCGGGTTGCGGTCGCGCGGCGGTCGAGGAGGCGCAGTTCGGCCGCCAGGTCGGGGTCGAGCTTCGTTGCTGCCAGAAACTGCTGGACAACTCGTTTTCGCTCGTCGGGTGTCGTAGAGAGCGGGCGCAAGAGGCGGATGTGGTTGAGTGTCTTGTACCGTGTCAGTAGTACATACACGGTTGCGCGCTTCAAGCCGCCAGGTGGGACGGAAAGGTCCGCAACCCAGCATTCTTCCTTGAAACTGCGACCCTGTACGAAATAGTCGGTCACGGCGTAGTAGTCACCCAGCGGCACGTTGATGCGACGCACGTTCTTGGTGGCGGTGCCGGTGTTGACAGCAGGTACGGTGATATTGGCTGCTGGTGAGGGGCGTGGTATGACGGTGAAGGCACCACCTTTGGATGCGAAGTCCGCCAAGTCCGCTAGCACCGTATTGGGCGCGTGTCCTTTAATTGGACGGACCATGACGGCTGCGGGTAGGTAGTGAAGGCGCCAGTATGGGCCGTGGCCGTCGTCGGGCGGTTCGCGACTGGCGCTGGTGTACGGCAGCTGCAGGAGACGTTACAAGGAAACGCGGCTGGTGAAATCGTTCAGGGCGGTGGTGCGTATGCATCGCCGTCTGATACAGGTGTGATTCCTTCTTGTTGAAAGACGGGGTCAGCCGACGGGGCTCACAGACGGGGAACGGTGGGGGGACGGGCCGGACGGGAAACGTAGATACGTCACTATCGGACTGACAATCCTGGTCCCACGTACTTTGCCCGCATCCTTCCGGCGTTGGTATTTCTGTACTTCTACATCTGCTGGAGGTCTCGACGCACCCACGACCGGGGCTACCGTCTCGGACACTCCTATGGCGGGTATGTCTGCGAGAGCACAGCTGCGAATTGCCCGTGTCGCTGTTGTGTTTTACGAGCTGTACGTACCCGTGGGTTTGCACGGGTCGCGCCTGCTGGTCTGTGTGTCGACCGAACGTGCTCGGCCTCCTGTCAGGTTAGGCGTCGCGGAATACTCTACGTATTGCCACTTGTTGATCTGCGGTGTGTGCGCGACTGTGACTACTGTCCACTGCAGGAGCTGACGCTACGGGCTTACCGCCCCTCGCGGTCGTCGTGCGCCAGGCAGCCGACCCTGTTCCCATCCGGAGTAAGTGAGGGCGTGCATTTTATCACCTTCATACACCTCCATTCGCGTATCCCGCCACATCCACCGAACAGCCTCGGAACAATTTGCGCATACGTTACAAGTACCGTTCCTGCTCCATCTGTCTGCCCGTCGTGTTAAGCTTGTGGATTCCCGTCCCCTCTGTCCGACACAGCTGATGCCGACCTGGGCGCTCCGGATGAGCTGGAACTGGTCCTGCCGCAGCCCGCTGCCGTTCCGACCGACGGCAGCGAGTTTGATACCCGGCCCAACGTGGTGCATGATCTGCTGACCGGCCGTGCACGTCTTGCATTCGCCGCTGGCGGCCGTGACGCTCGGATCCTGGATGATCGTCATCCGGCCATCCTCAACGTCTGCTTCCCGGTCTCGTTTCCGTATGGCTTGTCCGGACAGCGGCCGCCGGGAATGTCCTTCGCATCATACTGCAGCCACCTGGTACGGCGGGTGCCTCGGGCACAGTTCAGCGGCAACTTGATGCTGCTTGCCCGCATGTACGACATCAACGTTCGGCAGCAGAGCATGGCGCAGGTGGGAGTGGCCCTGCGCATGCGACCACGGCTGGGTGAACCAGCGGCGCGAGTCTCAAGGGATGTCGTACGCGCCATGGCGGACATCTTGGCGCTGCCGTACCGTCACGCCCAGCGACGGCAGCTGCTGTCACAGTCGCCCGTGGTGCGCGCTCTCCTCGAGGGCGCACGTGCCAGCTTGCTGCGAATCGACCTCACGGATGCCTACTACAACGGTGCAAAGGCCACGATGCGTGCAGCTGCTCTCACTATTGGCTGGCCGCCGCTGTTCTTCAACCTCAACCCGGCGGACATGCATGCTGGCTGCGCCGTTGTAGCGTCTGGCCAGTTCATCGAGTTCGACGACACCGGCCGTCCCGCCCAGATCACCAGCACGGTGGAAAAGTGGCGCCGCGTTAAGGAAGACCCGTACAGCTGCGCCGCGCTGCTTGTTGCCACGAAAGAAGTGGTGGTCGAGCAGCTGTTTGGCTTTGCACCTGGGGCAATGCGGCAGACTGACCCGAACTGCTTCTGCGGTGTCGTATTCGAGGTGGTTGTCAAGGTGGAGCAGAGCGGGCGATTGGCGTTACACCTGCACGGAGTTGCACATCTCGAGTGCTTCGCGCTGGAGAACCTGCAGGCGTTCTTTTGTGGACCCAACTGCCGGGCTCTGGCACTTGCGTACGCGCTCTGCGAAATGTGGTATCCTTCGCCGTACTACGCTCCGGCCCCGGACGGTGGAACGCAGCCTCTGGTCATGGGTATGTCTGAAGCGGAGGCGCAGCAGCACGGCCTGCCCGTGCCGGCGGTGCAGGTAGATTGCCCGCCTGCCGCGTGCGACTTCGAACGACTGGCCGGGTGCGCGAACGGCGGGCTCCCTCCACCATCACGGCACGCCGCCTGCCGTGCCCACCACGCTGCCGTCATACACGGTACCCTCACCCACACCCACAATACGACCTGCAAGCGCCACGGCTGCCACGGCACCGACGACAGCTGCGGCATGGCCTTCCCCCGGCTCATCCGCACGGCCTTTCAGTGGATCGGCACCAGCGGCCTCTTCTTGTTGCCCCGCCTGGCGTCCAACCTCGTGCCGCACATGCCTGCCGTTGCGCTCGCGTTCGGCTGCAACCAGTTGATGTCCTTGGCCTGTGAGGTCGACCAGGAGTACACGGCTGACGTCGCCGCACAACTAGCACGCCCCGCCGACGAACGTGGTGACTGCCCCCTCCTACAGCCCGCCATCGACCGTGCCCGTGATGCTGCGTACTACAGTTCAAAGTACACCGCAAAGACAATCGAGCGCAGCCAGGCACACCTCACCTGTGCCGCCGTCGGACGCGTGCAGGACTTCATGATGGCGGGGAGCCCGCCCAGCGCCAGCGGCGATGGCCCCAGCGCGTTCGCCAACCTATGCGCCGCGGTACACCGCATGACGGCCACCATCGCGGCCGGCATGGCACTGGTCGCCTTCAAGCTCTCGGGTCACGATACGTTTCAAGCGTCGTACAAACGTAACTACCTGCCGGTGGGCGCGTTCACTGCACTGGCGGCCGAGTCCGCCGTGGAGCCAGAAGACGCGGAAACCGGCGTGGAGCTTGTGGAGGCAGAGGAGCACGGTGGCTACACTCTCGCCGACGCCGTACAGAACTATACGCAACGCGGAGTGGAGCTCAGCGGCTTCGATTGCAGCGCCTACAATATCGTGGCCAACTTCGAAGTGCAACGTGTGACGCCCGCACAGCACCCCCACGCTGCCATCCTTGGCGCCCAAGTCCTCCCCACGACTCGCCACCGCAAACGCAAGGCCTCTGACACCGCTGTGACCCCCGTGACTGATGCACCTTCCGGCCCATCTGGCGCCCAGCCCACCGCCGCCGCGACGTTCCTTGCGTCAGGCGGTTCAGCTGCGGACCAGCTACCGACCAGTCCAGCAACGACCATTCCCCCCAAGAAGGTGGCCTTCCAACCGACGCACCCGCTGTACCTGACGCACGTCCTCCGTCGCCTGGCGCAGCCGAGGTACGTCCTGCTGGGCGGTGCACTGCCCCGCCGTCCTCAAGCAGGCAGTACCACCGCAGCCGCCGTCGCCTACTACGCATTCGTGTTGGGCATCTTCAAGGCTCACCGCGGCCAGCCGGTAGCCGCCAATCAAACGGTGAAGGAAGCGTACGATGCTTGGTGGACGGACCTGGGAACCACCGGTGCAGGCCGATCCTACAGAGCCTGCGTCAGTGTTCTGCTTGACAACATCGAAGCAGAGCACCTCGCCAGCGGCCGGCGCCAGGCCGAATACAACTTGCGACGTCGCCAGCGCCGCGCCGCCGCTGCGGCTGCCGGTCTCCCCCCGAACTACACCTCCAGTGACTCGGATGATGACGACCCGGACGCCGCGCGAGGCCGCCTCGAGCCCGACCCTGACACACAGCCACCACACGACAATCAGGTCGAGCGGTATGACTTCGTGCCAGGCCAAGGCGACCCGACGACGGGGCTCAACCTGTCTGACGTCGCCCTGACGGACCTGTACGACCGCACCACGGTGGAGGGGCTGTACGCATACGGTGCAGCCCGGCGTTGCCGTGCGCTTCCTCTACCCGACGCACTCGGTGCCAACACCAGCCCCTTCATCCGCCGTGTACGCGCCACCGACATCCCGCTGCTGAATGAGGCTTCCAAGCGGTTGAAGCGCTACGTGGTCCTGACCGAAGGCGCCATCGCCACGCCGGCCACCGCCGTCCGCACCCCCCGCCTGTGTCTGGATCGCCGCCCCGGCTACCCGCTAGTGGCGGTACTCATGAACGACGGCCAACAGTCTGACCGCGCACTCGTCACAGCGGAGATGCCGACATACCTGCGTCTGGCTCAGCCGCCTACCGTTGACGACACCATCGAGCTCTTCACCCTGGCGCCGGATCAGGCTGTACCGTTCATGCTCGTGGCACGCTACTTCGACCGCCGCAACGAACCCGATCCAGGCGTCCCGCCGCAGATGCTCATCATGGGTCCCCCGGGCACGGGCAAGACAAGGTTCGTGCACGCGCTGCTGTGGTACACGTACCAGCATGACAGCCCCGACTGGGCCGCCACATGCGCGTACTCCTGGGCCGCCGCGATCGCCTTCAACACCCCGGTGCACCGCAGCCTGTCGACCCACTCGATGTTCGGCATCTCTGCGAACCAAAGCGGCTCGCGTGGCGCCAACCTTCCCAAGCGCGGTGCCCACGCCAGCCTTCAGGTACGATCCACTTGCCGGAGCACGTACGACAACCATCCCACGAATCCACACCTCCCGCCCCAACATCCTACGCACCCCCCTTCTCCACACGCTCCCCCCCACCCTTCGTAGGTCAAACGCAACGTCGGTGATGGCGCTGTCTTCATCGACGAAATCGGCATGCAGAGCCATGAGCACCTCGGCGCCATCAGCTACTCCTGTACGGCCAGCGTGCCGCCTCCGTCACATCTTGGACCCACCCACTCGAGCACCCGTGTCCTGTCCGGCCGCGCCGCTGCCGGAATCGGCGACCTGCTACAGCATCCTCAACCGGGCGGCTCGCCACCATACCGCTTCGCGGCCGACGTCGAGCGGAACCCCAACTTCACTCCGTCGGCACCGAACACCCGGCGCCGGCCAGCCTCGGCTGACGAAGACGAAGGTCGCCGTGCGGATGGCAGCAACACCGGCAGCAGTGACGAGCACAACAACGACCGCGACACTGCCGCGACCATGCGTCGCCCTCGCCGACCCGTACCACAGACGCACGCCCGCCTGCACGATGGCTTCCAGCTGTACCGGCAGCTCGGCGACGTCGTGTTCATGCTGCAAAAACAACAACGACAAGACAACAGCGCGTCCGGTCAGCAGCTCACGCAGTTCGCGACCATGTTCGGCGGCGGCGAACCCACTGAAGCGCGCATGGCGGCACTGATAGACGCGCTCAACCAACGCGTCATCACCGACCTATCGGACCTCACGGACCTCGAGCCCCGCGTGGTGTTGCAACGCAACGAACCCAGGCACGTCCTCAACACACGACTGCTCATGCTCCAGGCGCGTCGCAAGGGTGCACGGTTGGTCAGCTGGAACGCGGACCACGTCCCGGTCCGCCAACACGGCACAGCCCAGCAGCCGCTACTCTCGCACATCGAGAAGGCGGTCGCGATGCGAGTCAAAGACGCCGCCTTCGACCACACAACCGCCGACACTTGGTACTACGAAGGAGCACGCTATACGCTACTCGACACCGTTGCCGCCGACGCTGGCGCCTGCCACAACAATGAAGTCGAGGCGTGCGGCCAGCGCCTCCTGCCTTCGCTGCCTTCGCTACTGTCGCGGTCACCACTTCGCCACTCTGCCACTCCCATCACGACTGCCGCCGTCGTTGCCGCCCCCTTGTCTTTCGCCATCGTTGCCTTCGTTGCAGACGTTCGTTGCAGAACCCCCACCACCGTCGCCGTGTTACGTGGTGGGCTAGACGCCTGATACCCGCGGACGGCTCGCGTGTAGACTAGACCCTCAAGTGCGAAATCCCGGTTCAAGTTGCGAAATCCCGGCGTCAGGTGGTGATGGATGCGATAGTCCGGTGCCGGGCGTGCTTTTACGGACATTGGCAGCGGGATGTCGGTGGCGCGCACACGGCGAATGAAGGGGCTGGTGTTGGCACCGAGTGTGGCGAATGAAGGGGCTGGTGTTGGCAACGCAGGTCGCATAGACGTTGAAAGACGTAGGGACGGCGGTTTTGTCAATTCGGTTTCGTTCGTCAGGTGTGGCAGAGAGCGGGTACAGGAGGCGGGAACGTGTGTCGTAACGGTCCAGCAGCATTTTGGAAGACTCAAAGCGAACACTGAAGACGGGTGTTTGTCCGTGTGCTTGCACCATCCATACTTCACTCCGGCACCCAGGCCACCTAGGGTCGCGGAACCTAAGGTACGTTGTGGATTGCAGGGGGCGTACAGACGGGAGGGGGGGCTGTCCGTGCGCCATCGCGTCCTACGAGCGCAATCTACAACGCCCCCTTCAATTCACAGCGTACTTTAGGCTCCGCGACCCCGTAGTTTCAACCTGGATGGCCCGGCCGCCAAAGTGGAACACGGACTGGCACCCGTGTCACTTCGGTGCTCGCCTAGAGTCCTCGAACATGCTGCCGAGTCGCTACAACACACTTGACTACGGCCGTCTCCTGTGCTCATTCTCTGCCCCACCTGTGTGATCTGCGTTGCTTGCATGCGGCAGATGTACGCTAATGCCAACGTCCGGCACATATCTATACTTACACCTACGGCCGAAGTGCTACCTGGTCAGGTAACGTAGGAGACCCATACCACGGATCTACACCTCCCTCCCTACCATCCTACGCGCACTCCTTGTCCGCGCGCTCCGTCCTTCGCCTTCGTCGGCGCCCGCGTCAATGCAACGCCTCTTGCCCTCGCTACTGCCGCCGTCGTCGTACAGCTATCCGCCGAGTCCGTCAGACCTCCAGTCCCGGATCTTTCACCCCACCATCCTACGCGCTCCCCTTCTCCGCGCTTCGCGCCTTTGTTACTGCCGTCGCCGCCGTGCAGCCATCTGCCGAGTCCGTCACTTCCATCATCACTGCCGCCGTCGCTGCCGCCGCGAGGAGTGCCAGTTTTGTGTTGAAATGCGCGTCATGGACTCACGGGTCACCGTCATGGTCATGGTACGGACATTGACATTAGAATACGTCGGCCGCATGCAGGCAACACAGGTCGCAAAGGGGTTGGGAGACGTAGGGACGGCGGTGTGGCAGAGAGCGGGCACAGGAGGCGGAAAGGTGTGTTGTAGCGGTCCAGCAGTATGTTGGGGATTCCAGGCAAGCACTGAAATGGTACAGGTGCCTGTCCGTGTGCTTGCATCACCCGTACTTCACTCTACAGCGTACCTTAGGTTCCACGACCCCGTAGTTTCAACCTGAATGGCCTGGGTGCCGGAGTGAAGTACGGGTGACGGAAGCACATGGACAAACACCCGTGTCATTTCGGTGCTTGCCTCGATTCCCCAACACGCTGCTGGACCGCTACAACACACTCGACCACGGCCGTCTCTTGTGCTCAACCTCTGCCCCACAGACTACGTCGTCCCTGCGTCTCTCAACACCTGCGCGACTCGTGTTGCCCGCAATGCCAACGTCCGGCACATATTTACACCTCCCTGGTGATACATCCTACGCACCCCCTGGTGATACATCCTACGCACCCCCTGGTGATACATCCTACGCACCCCCCTTCTCCACACGTTCCCCCCCATCCGTCGTAGGTCAGACGCAACGTCGGTGACGGGGCTGTCTTCATCGACGAAATCGGCATGCAGAGCCATGAGCACCTCGGCGTCACCAGCCACTCCGGGACGACCAACGTACGATCAACGTACCACGTCCGTCACATCTTGGGCCCACCTACCCGAGCACTCGGAATCGGCAACCTGCCACAGCTTTCTCATCCACACCCGCATCCTCATCTTCATCCGCCGCCCTGTTTTTCGCCACCGTCGCCTCCGTTGCAGACCCCTCACCATCGTCGCCGTATCACGTGGTGGTGGCTGCGGTAGTCCAACGCTCCTCCAGGTGCCGGGCGTGCTCGTATTCGGGTGCATAGCGGTTGCGGGTTGCGGTCGCGCGGCGGTCGAGGAGGCGCAGTTCGGCCGCCAGGTCGGGGTCGAGCTTCGTTGCTGCCAGAAACTGCTGGACAACTCGTTTTCGCTCGTCGGGTGTCGTAGAGAGCGGGCGCAAGAGGCGGATGTGGTTGAGTGTCTTGTACCGTGTCAGTAGTACATACACGGTTGCGCGCTTCAAGCCGCCAGGTGGGACGGAAAGGTCCGCAACCCAGCATTCTTCCTTGAAACTGCGACCCTGTACGAAATAGTCGGTCACGGCGTAGTAGTCACCCAGCGGCACGTTGATGCGACGCACGTTCTTGGTGGCGGTGCCGGTGTTGACAGCAGGTACGGTGATATTGGCTGCTGGTGAGGGGCGTGGTATGACGGTGAAGGCACCACCTTTGGATGCGAAGTCCGCCAAGTCCGCTAGCACCGTATTGGGCGCGTGTCCTTTAATTGGACGGACCATGACGGCTGCGGGTAGGTAGTGAAGGCGCCAGTATGGGCCGTGGCCGTCGTCGGGCGGTTCGCGACTGTCGGTGAGCAGGCCGCACGCCTCGACTTCATTGTTGTGGCAGGCGCCAGCGTCGGCGGCAACGGTGTCGAGTAGCGTATAGCGTGCTCCTTCGTAGTACCAAGTGTCGGCGGTTGTGTGGTCGAAGGCGGCGTCTTTGACTCGCATCGCGACCGCCTTCTCGATGTGCGAGAGTAGCGGCTGCTGGGCTGTGCCGTGTTGGCGGACCGGGACGTGGTCCGCGTTCCAGCTGACCAACCGTGCACCCTTGCGACGCGCCTGGAGCATGAGCAGTCGTGTGTTGAGGACGTGCCTGGGTTCGTTGCGTTGCAACACCACGCGGGGCTCGAGGTCCGTGAGGTCCGATAGGTCGGTGATGACGCGTTGGTTGAGCGCGTCTATCAGTGCCGCCATGCGCGCTTCAGTGGGTTCGCCGCCGCCGAACATGGTCGCGAACTGCGTGAGCTGCTGACCGGACGCGCTGTTGTCTTGTCGTTGTTGTTTTTGCAGCATGAACACGACGTCGCCGAGCTGCCGGTACAGCTGGAAGCCATCGTGCAGGCGGGCGTGCGTCTGTGGTACGGGTCGGCGAGGGCGACGCATGGTCGCGGCAGTGTCGCGGTCGTTGTTGTGCTCGTCACTGCTGCCGGTGTTGCTGCCATCCGCACGGCGACCTTCGTCTTCGTCAGCCGAGGCTGGCCGGCGCCGGGTGTTCGGTGCCGACGGAGTGAAGTTGGGGTTCCGCTCGACGTCGGCCGCGAAGCGGTATGGTGGCGAGCCGCCCGGTTGAGGATGCTGTAGCAGGTCGCCGATTCCGGCAGCGGCGCGGCCGGACAGGACACGGGTGCTCGAGTGGGTGGGTCCAAGATGTGACGGAGGCGGCACGCTGGCCGTACAGGAGTAGCTGATGGCGCCGAGGTGCTCATGGCTCTGCATGCCGATTTCGTCGATGAAGACAGCGCCATCACCGACGTTGCGTTTGACCTACGAAGGGTGGGGGGGAGCGTGTGGAGAAGGGGGGTGCGTAGGATGTTGGGGCGGGAGGTGTGGATTCGTGGGATGGTTGTCGTACGTGCTCCGGCAAGTGGATCGTACCTGAAGGCTGGCGTGGGCACCGCGCTTGGGAAGGTTGGCGCCACGCGAGCCGCTTTGGTTCGCAGAGATGCCGAACATCGAGTGGGTCGACAGGCTGCGGTGCACCGGGGTGTTGAAGGCGATCGCGGCGGCCCAGGAGTACGCGCATGTGGCGGCCCAGTCGGGGCTGTCATGCTGGTACGTGTACCACAGCAGCGCGTGCACGAACCTTGTCTTGCCCGTGCCCGGGGGACCCATGATGAGCATCTGCGGCGGGACGCCTGGATCGGGTTCGTTGCGGCGGTCGAAGTAGCGTGCCACGAGCATGAACGGTACAGCCTGATCCGGCGCCAGGGTGAAGAGCTCGATGGTGTCGTCAACGGTAGGCGGCTGAGCCAGACGCAGGTATGTCGGCATCTCCGCTGTGACGAGTGCGCGGTCAGACTGTTGGCCGTCGTTCATGAGTACCGCCACTAGCGGGTAGCCGGGGCGGCGATCCAGACACAGGCGGGGGGTGCGGACGGCGGTGGCCGGCGTGGCGATGGCGCCTTCGGTCAGGACCACGTAGCGCTTCAACCGCTTGGAAGCCTCATTCAGCAGCGGGATGTCGGTGGCGCGTACACGGCGGATGAAGGGGCTGGTGTTGGCACCGAGTGCGTCGGGTAGAGGAAGCGCACGGCAACGCCGGGCTGCACCGTATGCGTACAGCCCCTCCACCGTGGTGCGGTCGTACAGGTCCGTCAGGGCGACGTCAGACAGGTTGAGCCCCGTCGTCGGGTCGCCTTGGCCTGGCACGAAGTCATACCGCTCGACCTGATTGTCGTGTGGTGGCTGTGTGTCAGGGTCGGGCTCGAGGCGGCCTCGCGCGGCGTCCGGGTCGTCATCATCCGAGTCACTGGAGGTGTAGTTCGGGGGGAGACCGGCAGCCGCAGCGGCGGCGCGGCGCTGGCGACGTCGCAAGTTGTATTCGGCCTGGCGCCGGCCGCTGGCGAGGTGCTCTGCTTCGATGTTGTCAAGCAGAACACTGACGCAGGCTCTGTAGGATCGGCCTGCACCGGTGGTTCCCAGGTCCGTCCACCAAGCATCGTACGCTTCCTTCACCGTTTGATTGGCGGCTACCGGCTGGCCGCGGTGAGCCTTGAAGATGCCCAACACGAATGCGTAGTAGGCGACGGCGGCTGCGGTGGTACTGCCTGCTTGAGGACGGCGGGGCAGTGCACCGCCCAGCAGGACGTACCTCGGCTGCGCCAGGCGACGGAGGACGTGCGTCAGGTACAGCGGGTGCGTCGGTTGGAAGGCCACCTTCTTGGGGGGAATGGTCGTTGCTGGACTGGTCGGTAGCTGGTCCGCAGCTGAACCGCCTGACGCAAGGAACGTCGCGGCGGCGGTGGGCTGGGCGCCAGATGGGCCGGAAGGTGCATCAGTCACGGGGTCACAGCGGTGTCAGAGGCCTTGCGTTTGCGGTGGCGAGTCGTGGGGAGGACTTGGGCGCCAAGGATGGCAGCGTGGGGGTGCTGTGCGGGCGTCACACGTTGCACTTCGAAGTTGGCCACGATATTGTAGGCGCTGCAATCGAAGCCGCTGAGCTCCACTCCGCGTTGCGTATAGTTCTGTACGGCGTCGGCGAGAGTGTAGCCACCGTGCTCCTCTGCCTCCACAAGCTCCACGCCGGTTTCCGCGTCTTCTGGCTCCACGGCGGACTCGGCCGCCAGTGCAGTGAACGCGCCCACCGGCAGGTAGTTACGTTTGTACGACGCTTGAAACGTATCGTGACCCGAGAGCTTGAAGGCGACCAGTGCCATGCCGGCCGCGATGGTGGCCGTCATGCGGTGTACCGCGGCGCATAGGTTGGCGAACGCGCTGGGGCCATCGCGCTGGCGCTGGGCGGGCTCCCCGCCATCATGAAGTCCTGCACGCGTCCGACGGCGGCACAGGTGAGGTGTGCCTGGCTGCGCTCGATTGTCTTTGCGGTTGTACTTTGAACTGTAGTACGCAGCATCACGGGCACGGTCGATGGCGGGCTGTAGGAGGGGGCAGTCACCACGTTCGTCGGCGGGGCGTGCTAGTTGTGCGGCGACGTCAGCCGTGTACTCCCGGTCGACCTCACAGGCCAAGGACATCAACTGGTTGCAGCCGAACGCGAGCGCAACGGCAGGCATGTGCGGCACGAGGTTGGACGCCAGGCGGGGCAACAAGAAGAGGCCGCTGGTGCCGATCCACTGAAAGGCCGTGCGGATGAGCCGGGGGAAGGCCATGCCGCAGCTGTCGTCGGTGCCGTGGCAGCCGTGGCGCTTGCAGGTCGTATTGTGGGTGTGGGTGAGGGTACCGTGTATGACGGCAGCGTGGTGGGCACGGCAGGCGGCGTGCCGTGATGGTGGAGGGAGCCCGCCGTTCGCGCACCCGGCCAGTCGTTCGAAGTCGCACGCGGCAGGCGGGCAATCTACCTGCACCGCCGGCACGGGCAGGCCGTGCTGCTGCGCCTCCGCTTCAGACATACCCATGACCAGAGGCTGCGTTCCACCGTCCGGGGCCGGAGCGTAGTACGGCGAAGGATACCACATTTCGCAGAGCGCGTACGCAAGTGCCAGAGCCCGGCAGTTGGGTCCACAAAAGAACGCCTGCAGGTTCTCCAGCGCGAAGCACTCGAGATGTGCAACTCCGTGCAGGTGTAACGCCAATCGCCCGCTCTGCTCCACCTTGACAACCACCTCGAATACGACACCGCAGAAGCAGTTCGGGTCAGTCTGCCGCATTGCCCCAGGTGCAAAGCCAAACAGCTGCTCGACCACCACTTCTTTCGTGGCAACAAGCAGCGCGGCGCAGCTGTACGGGTCTTCCTTAACGCGGCGCCACTTTTCCACCGTGCTGGTGATCTGGGCGGGACGGCCGGTGTCGTCGAACTCGATGAACTGGCCAGACGCTACAACGGCGCAGCCAGCATGCATGTCCGCCGGGTTGAGGTTGAAGAACAGCGGCGGCCAGCCAATAGTGAGAGCAGCTGCACGCATCGTGGCCTTTGCACCGTTGTAGTAGGCATCCGTGAGGTCGATTCGCAGCAAGCTGGCACGTGCGCCCTCGAGGAGAGCGCGCACCACGGGCGACTGTGACAGCAGCTGCCGTCGCTGGGCGTGACGGTACGGCAGCGCCAAGATGTCCGCCATGGCGCGTACGACATCCCTTGAGACTCGCGCCGCTGGTTCACCCAGCCGTGGTCGCATGCGCAGGGCCACTCCCACCTGCGCCATGCTCTGCTGCCGAACGTTGATGTCGTACATGCGGGCAAGCAGCATCAAGTTGCCGCTGAACTGTGCCCGAGGCACCCGCCGTACCAGGTGGCTGCAGTATGATGCGAAGGACATTCCCGGCGGCCGCTGTCCGGACAAGCCATACGGAAACGAGACCGGGAAGCAGACGTTGAGGATGGCCGGATGACGATCATCCAGGATCCGAGCGTCACGGCCGCCAGCGGCGAATGCAAGACGTGCACGGCCGGTCAGCAGATCATGCACCACGTTGGGCCGGGTATCAAACTCGCTGCCGTCGGTCGGAACGGCAGCGGGCTGCGGCAGGACCAGTTCCAGCTCATCCGGAGCGCCCAGGTCGGCATCAGCTGTGTCGGACAGAGGGGACGGGAATCCACAAGCTTAACACGACGGGCAGACAGATGGAGCAGGAACGGTACTTGTAACGTATGCGCAAATTGTTCCGAGGCTGTTCGGTGGATGTGGCGGGATACGCGAATGGAGGTGTATGAAGGTGATAAAATGCACGCCCTCACTTACTCCGGATGGGAACAGGGTCGGCTGCCTGGCGCACGACGACCGCGAGGGGCGGTAAGCCCGTAGCGTCAGCTCCTGCAGTGGACAGTAGTCACAGTCGCGCACACACCGCAGATCAACAAGTGGCAATACGTAGAGTATTCCGCGACGCCTAACCTGACAGGAGGCCGAGCACGTTCGGTCGACACACAGACCAGCAGGCGCGACCCGTGCAAACCCACGGGTACGTACAGCTCGTAAAACACAACAGCGACACGGGCAATTCGCAGCTGTGCTCTCGCAGACATACCCGCCATAGGAGTGTCCGAGACGGTAGCCCCGGTCGTGGGTGCGTCGAGACCTCCAGCAGATGTAGAAGTACAGAAATACCAACGCCGGAAGGATGCGGGCAAAGTACGTGGGACCAGGATTGTCAGTCCGATAGTGACGTATCTACGTTTCCCGTCCGGCCCGTCCCCCCACCGTTCCCCGTCTGTGAGCCCCGTCGGCTGACCCCGTCTTCAACAAGAAGGAATCACACCTGTATCAGACGGCGATGCATACGCACCACCGCCCTGAACGATTCACCAGCCGCGTTTCCTTGTAACGTCTCCTGCAGCTGCCGTACACCAGCGGCGCCAGTGCGGTCATGGAGGAACGTGCTCCGCAGTACGCCGGCGACCTCCGGATCTGTAGGACCGATCGCGGAGCGCAGCAGTGCCTCAGGTACCTGTGCAACACATCCCATACGCTCGTACTCCTGCAGAGCATCTTCATCCACCGCGAGCTCATCCTCATCGTTGTGTGAAGAAAGCGCACCCAGGCGACGATGACGTGTCCTCGCACTTTAACGCCAGGCGCACAGCGCACGCGATCCAGCAAGTCCTGCCGGTCTCGGACCTGGTCCACGCACACCACCGTGAACGCACCTGCCAAATCCGCAATGCGCGCAGGCAGCTGGCCGCGTAGCATATTGGGGTCGGGGTTGACGACCGCGATACCATGCGACTGAACGGCACACGGGAAGACCTGGGGGGGACGGCCCGTGAGATGCACAATCAGCAGCTGCTGCATCAGACGGCCCCGCCCCAAAAGCTGACTTTCCACAAACGTGGGTGTAGGCAGCGGGTCGCCCAGGTGATTGACAGACGGCACGTCGCCCGGATCGAGACGCGCCAGAGCCGCTTCAGGCACTCGGCGTGCTGCAATGAGAGCGGCGACAGGCGGACATCAGTTAAGCAAACTCGAATGGCAACATAGGCGGCTCGATGAATCAGAGGCGTTCATGTTCCCCTAAACGGGCCGGAGAAGGTCCTCACCCGCCAGTGCCTTCTCGCAAAAGGCGCAGATAACGAATCGCTCGGAGCCACCATCGCCGCGGAACACGGTCCGATTCGGCAAGTCCGCATCAAGGCGCATGCAGAACGGCACCTCCACACTCCGCGGATCGTCAAAGCAAGGTCGCGGCTGCACCCGTGGTGGATATGGCCGCAACTCCGATGGCAGCTGCACCGGGGCCGTGCCCTCTGCAGCACCCGTCGATGAATCCGACTCGTCAGCCCCATCGACACCACCATCACTGTCAACCGCCACCGCATCCTCATCCACGAATGCCGCGGGATCGGCGTCAGCGCTGGCACCTGCAGTACTGCCGCGCTCGGATCTGCCGGCACGATACCGTGCCGGTAAAACCGGATCCGGCGGCGGTGGTGCAACACCTTGGGCGGTGCAGGGCATGCGCCGCCAAGCCAGAGTACGCGCATGACGCGGCACGGCGCCTGTGCACATGACGTCAGCGCGTAAGATGTCCACGTTGGGGATGTCCACCCAAGCACGAAGCGCGGATTGGTCCTCCGAACACTGCTCCGAACAGACGGCACACACCCGGGAAGGCATGCGCCGACGCAGCGCGGCGGCCATGCTGGAAGCAAGCTGCAGGTGTTTCTCATATGGTACCTGCCGCTCCACCGGAAGTTGACCGCCAGGCAAGTCCTGCACACGCCCTTCCGGAATCACCCCAAGAAAATCAGGTGGTGCAGGGTGCTGACCCTCGTGCAAGCAGGGAAATCGCATGAGGTCCCGCAAACGCTCAAGCAAGCTAGCTTGCGGAAGCTGTATCCCACGTAACTGAGCACGAGCCTGCGTGTGCGCGGCCTCTGCAGCCCTGCACTCTGGGTCTCGACGAGCAGCCGCTCGCGCAGCAGTGTTACGCCGCTGCTCCGCAGCCCTGCACTCTGGGTCTCGACGAGCAGCCGCTCGCGCAGCGGTGTCACGCCGCTGCTCCGCAGCCCTGCGCTCCGGATCGAGACGAGCATCCCGCATCCGCGCTGCATCCGCGCTGAACTGCACACTCGACGCACTCGTCCCTCTGAAATGGAAACCGCCGGCCAGTGTACCCAAACGCTCGCGACTACGCACCTCGGACTGCGGTGCTGCACCGGCCGAAGCGGCAACCACGCCGAGGTCCGCGCTTAACGAACGAAATCCTGCAGGGAGAAAGCCGCCAGGCAACATACCCAGGCGCTCGCGACCGCGAGCCCCAGCCCGCCGGGGTGAATCACTTGTTCGGTCCATCATAACCGGTCCGCCACAATACCGCGCCCGGAGGAGAGCAACATGTCCACGCGATACAATCCTCCAGGAACGAGCCGACGCCTCCAAAGAGCCCAACTCCACGAAAGGCGTGCAGTCGGCGGCAGGAGAGAACTAAATCGGTTAAGAGAAATAAATCGGACGGATGTATATATACCCGCGATGCAAATGATACCTGGGGCGAGCCGACGCACGCAAAGAAGGCCGTACGTCCTTCAAAAGCCACACATTTCACGCGGACAACGTTGGACGGCGTTGGATGAGGCGTTGGATGAAGGTTCGAATAATGGCTATATCAAGTATATGGGTTATTTTTATATATATATTATTTTTATCGATCCGGTCCGCCTACAGTACATAGCGAATCGCGCACCCGGAGATGCATCGAGTCGCGCCGCGATCGCTCAGCGAGAACCATCCGGTGACGACCGGAATCGAGCCCGCGACCTCGCCTTTTACGCCGCGCTGTCTTAAGCGCGCGCGGAGCTCCGAAACCCGAGAACGACGGCCCGAAAAACGCGAGTTTCCAGAAAATCCCGAACAGACGGACAACGAAAAGCCGGGGTAAGGTCTCCGTTCCGACGACAGAACGACTATCGTCGTTCACGTCTATGTCGGAACTACGACGACGGACAACGAAAAGCCGGGGTAAGGTCTCCGTTCCGACGACGGAACGACTATCGTCGTTCACGTCTATGTCGGAACTACGACGACCATTTCACTGACCGTTGACATAAGTTTCCATTATCGACAGTAACCGCAAGCGTGACGGAAGGAGAAACGGGGCCCCAGGAAAGAAAATCAGCTATGGCCTAGCAAGCTTTCGCTTGCTCCGGCGATATCCGGCGAATTTAGGGTCCCACCTACAACACATGCGCACATTGATTCTGCGGAGAACCAGGCTTAGTGCGCAGTGCTGGACGATATCAGGACATACCAATTGAGGCAGCGGAAGTCTTGGATGCAGGCAGTTACACAATGTACGATCCTAGACAGGTGCAGATGGTGTGAGAGGCTATCAGCGCCTAGCCGAGGCAATCATCATCTAACCGATGTAACATGATGCTCAGGTTTATCAAAGAAATATGACCGGAGACGGTATAAAGGAGTAAGCTCAACCAAAGCTCGGTTAGCTTAACTGAGCATTAATCTTCTTAACAGGTTGTGAATGAGTATAGCTAATGTAGTAGTTGAGAGCCGCAAAGGCCTCTCGAGATGCTGATGGCGTGTTTCTGCACATCTATATTGTGCTAGAGTGTGTACGACTACTACAGCTAATACACTCATAATGACAGTTTGCATCTATAAGTAGTAAGTGTCCTACCGTGATCCTGCATGCAGATATTGCCATATAAGCTGTCATAGCAATAATGCAATGTTTTTTACTTGCGTGTAGGTGCTGACTACACCATCAAGTGTATTACAGCAATTGACGTGCCTCACCGCTCGAGCCATCGCCTCGCAACCTCAAGGTACGCTTGCGTTATCATGCTTGGGCGTGCACATATGCACAGTGCACATGTTATCAGCAGGATGTGCGCATATGCTTGATGCGTTATGCACTCATGGTCGTCCGTGACCAAGTTGCCAGAATGCGCACAACCATTGCAATGCCAATCACGTGATGCTGTTATTGCCAATGCCCCTACCAAACAAAGTGCGGTATAAGTTTTGTGCTTAAGGAAACTTAGCCAGACTTATCTCTATGGCGAGCCAGGAAAGCACTGGTTTAATTCTGGGTAATTTTGCTCTAAGTGCCTGTAAGTCTGTCTAAGTGGAGTTATATTTGCGTAATTCCAGCTTATGGCTACTTACATAAGTCTAAAAGTATAAGTTTTGACCAATTTGCCATGAAACTTACTGAGACTTAGCCTGGCTTGACATAGCTAAACCAAACTTACATAAGTTTGAACTTAAACAGGATATATAAGCATAAACTTAGCTGGAACTTATTAAAACTTAGCAAAACTTATACCCTGATTTACTGAAACTTACAGCCATATTTACTGTAGCTTACCCAAATATTATGGCTAGATTTCCGATTTTGCTTCTGGATTAGCACTAATAATTAGGTATTCTATTCAATACAAAATTAAAGGCAAATGTCAGTATGTGGAGGGGCAGGAAGGGGTGGGAGGGAGGGGTGGGAGGGGGGCGGGAGGGAGGGGTGGGGAGGGAGGGGGGAGGGGAGGGAGGGAGGGGCAGGGAGGGAGGGGCAGGGAGGGAGGGGCAGGAGGGAGGGGCAGGGAGGGAGGGGCAGGGAGGGAGGGCAGGGAGGGAGGGGCAGGGAGGGAGGGCAGGGGAGGGCGGGAGGGACAAGGAGGGAGGGACAAGGAGGGATAGGAAGGGACAAAGAAAGAAATAAAAGGACAAGGAGACAGGCAAGGAGGGAGCGAGGGCAGCAGGAGAGAGGGTGCGCATGCAGACTGTGGCTGGTATGATAGCTGCTACCATTTCCTGCAGTCCACAAAAACGAGCAAACTTGTGTTCTTCGGTCATTGGGATTATTAGACAGGTAGATTAAAATGGCAGTACCTATCTAAGAACGAAGTCATACTAGACACCAATGTGCAGCATTCTTGTGTACATACGTACCTATGCCAAGGTCTCAGTATAACATTTCCTGCACTGCTGAGAATAATTATGAAAATAGGGGCGCTATCTTTATCGTTATCACAATCAGGCATTGTAAGCTGAAAGTATGGTAGATGGCGGCGGCAGCATTACGAGTCAGAAGCAAGCTTTGAAAATCTTGCCTGCGGTCATATGTCTTCCTCATTACCATCATAAACTCCAAAGTCCCTTCACAGCTTTCCAGCCATCTGAAGAGGTAACAAGCTGCTGAGAAGATGCTTTGACCAACTCGCAGGTCGGTCAGAGCTAGCACCCTTTCCTTTGTTCTCACTAAATTTAACAGAGCACTAAACTCATTTCAAATAAAGGAAAAGTCATAATAAATACAGATCGCAGCTCTTCTACCAAAGTTTAGTTGTTGGGAGAAGATCGCTGAACCACTTCTTAAAAGCTATATAATTAAAAACAGGTTAATAATATTGGAATGTTACGAAATAAATTATTAAGCATTACCTTGAAGCAACTTTCGTATGTTTGCCAGGTTTGCAGTATTTGCCGTACTTGCAGCGAGGCAAGTACTGCAAGTACTGGAATAACTGAATTACATGAATTTACTCCTAGTCCTGAATGAAGATCACTTTTATCTCTTTATTCCAGGCCTATTGTAGTAGGCGTTTGGACCCTGGTACATGTTCCCTGACTGTCAGAGAGTTAGTACTTAAGAAAGTAGATGTTTGCATGCATGCTGCTGCTGCTTGCTGCTGGCCCCTTGAGCCTATCTGACTTAGAGCTAATTGTGCCGCACTTGTATAAGTTTGTAAGTTTAAATAAGTCATCAAAAGTTTGCCTAAACTTGTTTAACTCCAAAATCAGGTATAAGTCAAGCTAAGTAAGAAACTTAGGGATAAGTCCAGTTAAGCAGACTTACACAGCTAAGATTGACTTATCCTAAACTTACATAAACTTACATAACTTACTCAAAACTTATACCACACTTTGTTTGGTAGGGTGCATGATGTGAGGATAATGCACAATGCGTTAAGCGTTATGCTGCTCGTGGGTGCTTGTGCCCTTAGCCATTGCTCATAACGCATGCGTTGTGATATGCTGTGTGGCTGCGAGCGGTATGCGTGCATTGGAGCGGTCACACCACATCGGCTGCCGTACTACTCCAATGTCCACGTACGACACAGATATTGTACTACTCAGGGACATGTACGACATCTACATGTACTACATTACCATCGCCCACGTATGACGGGGGGCCATCAAACTTTGCCATTGTCCACGTACGACAGGGGTCATCGCATGCTGCTGGCCACCCCCGTGTGACATGGTTGATGATGGTGGGTGCAACATGGCAAGGATTGGAGCAAAGTGTGTATCACTCCTCATAATCGCCCATTGATCTGCGGAGAACCAGCTCAGTGCATCATGCTCGATTATATCAGAACTTACCAATCGAGGCAGCGGAAGTCTTCGATGCAAGGAGTTACAACGTATATTCCAAGACAGGCGAAGATGACGTGATAGGCTATCAGTGCCTAGCCGAGGCAATCATCATCTAACCGATGCGAATCGGTGCTCGGGCTTATCCAAGAAATACGACCATAAGCGATATAAAAGGCGTGAGCTCAACCAAAGCGCGGTTAGCTTATATAAATGTCAATCGCAATGTTCGCGTGGTGATTCGCCACTATATTCATACTTAGGCCGTCAATGCGCATAGCAGATATACTCGCAGCGACGGCTCGCGGTACAAGAGATCTGCAAGTAGTAAGTGTACTACCGTGATCCCGCGTGCGGATATTGCTATATAAGCCGTCATAGCAATAATGCAATGTCTTTACTCGCGTAAAGGTGCCGACTACGCCATCGCGGTAGTGTTGCATTCGACGCGCCGCATCGCTCGAGCCATTGCCTCGCGACCCCAAGGTACGCTCGCGTTATCGTGCTCGTGCGCGCGCGTATGCATATGCACGTGTTATCGTTAGTGCGCGTTGATATGCGATGCCTCATGCATTCTAGGTCGTCCGCGACCAAGTCGCCGGACCATGCGCACTTATCGCGATGCCGGCACGCGATGCATGCTTGCAGCGTTGTACACAATGCATTAGGCGTTATGCTGTCCGTGGGTTGCTTGTGCCCTTAGCCAGTGCGCCTAACGCGTGCGGTGCGATGTGCTGCGTGACATGCGTGCGATCGCGCCGCGCCGCTGCCGTACTACTCCAAGCGTCCACGTACGACAGAGGGTGACGTCATCAGTGCCGTATCGCCTCCACAGTGTCCACATACGGCAGTGACGTCATCATTGCCGTATCGCTCCACAGTGTCCACATACGGCAGTGACGTCAATCAGTGCCGTATCGCTCAACAGTGTCCACGTACGACAGCTGACGTCATCAGTGCCGTATCGCTCCCCGCGTCCACGTACGAAAATGCCGTACCATCGTACCGTGCTGCCGTACCGTACGATAGTGCCGTACCGTCGTACCGTGCTGTCGTACCGTACGATAGTGCCGTACCGTCGTACCGTGCTGTCGTACCGTACGATAGTGCCGTATCGCTCCGCGCGCCCACGTACGACAGTGCCGTACCATTCCGTGTACGACGGTGCCGTATCGCTCCACAGTGTCCACGTACGACAGCTGACGTGGTGTCGTGCGCGATAGGGCGATGTGGGTGCAACTCTAGCAGAGCGTAGGGAAAGTGACGCGTGGTACAACAATTATTCCCCCCCCCATAGGCAGCGTCCTCGCTGCCGCTCAGGCGACCAGAGCTACTGAGATTGCGTGGCACGCAACCTAGCCTCTCGAGGATGGGCGCCATCTCCGGGGAGAAATTGCGCGCAGGTTACACGAGTTGTGCTCACTTGATTAGTCCGTCACTTGACCAGATACTCGTGCACGGTGCGCTTGCGCCGGTGTCTACCCACACGTCGAGTGCGGTAGTCCAAGATGCGCTCCACGTCGTATACCTTCTGCTTGCCTGCGCCCAGTCTCAGGACCCTGGTTCGACTGCTGCAGGGGTATCAGTGGTGACAGGCGCGGGCTCCGTGCCACGATACGGACGAACAAGTGACACATGGAACGTAGGGTGGATGTTCATGTCAGAGGCAACGCGAGTTCAACAGCCGCGTCCCTACCATGCGCACAATGGGGGTACGGACCAATCCAAACGGGGCAAAAGCTTACTGGACCCTTCGGCAAAGGACGCAGGTTCTTAGTGCTCAGCAGAACCATCTGTCCTTCCGAAAAGACCACGTCCCGCTTGGACTTGTTGTAGTACTCCGTTGCTCGTTGCTGTGCCGCGTCCAAAGCACGACTTCGCGTCTGTCATTCGGGACAAGAACGTCTTGGCAAAGGTCTTAGCCGCAGGGACATACACCTCCAGCTCACGCCACACAGGTAGCTGCCGGTGGAACCCATACGTCAGGAAGAACGGGCTTTGACCTGTCGACCGATTAACAGCATTGTTAATCGCGAACTCTGCCGCAGTCAGGTAAGTATCCCAAACGAGAGGCGTGCGACCAGCAAAGTTGCGCAACATATCCACCAGGGTGCGGTTCGTGCGTTCGGTCTGGCCGTCAGACTGCGGGGTGGTATGCCGTGCTCAGGTTAACCCGCAGGCCCACAAGCTTGCAGAGCGCTTCCCAAAACTTAGACGTGAACTGACCGCCACGGTCCGAGACCACGTTCTTAGGGACGCTGTGCAACCGAACCACGTTATCGAAAAACAGGCGTGCAGTCTGCTCCGCAGTGCAGGTCGAGTGGTAGGTGCAAGGGAACCATCTTAGTCAAACGGTCGACCATGACAAGCACCGAGTCGTACCCTCCCTCAGTTTGGGCAGCGCGACTACGAAGTCCATGGAAACACTTTCCCAAGGCGCGTCAGGAACAGGCAATGGTTGCAGCAACCCCTGGCCCCTACCGGACAAAGCCTTGTTGCGCTGGCACAAGCTGCCATGTCTGCACGAAGTTCTCGGCATCTCTCGCCAGACGAGACCACCAGAACGAGCGTCGCACCAACTCGACCAGCCGTGTGCTACCTGGGTGTCCTGCCAACGGATCCTCATGGAAACGGGAAAGGATATCGCGACGAAGGGAATCGTCGTTAGGCACGACGATCTGAGTCGTCGATCCTTCCGTCCGTAGCCAAAGACCATTCTGCTTGCGTAGGTGCTCAACATTGGGCGAAGCGAACCAGAGTCGCCCGCATAGGCAGCCTTCAGGCGAGCCGCGAGGTCTGAGGACAGAGGCACGTCCGGGGTCGGTGGACGTTGGCAGGCGCCGCCAAAATCGCAGTGTAGCGACGGATGTCGACTGAGAGCGTCGGCGATGTTAATCCGCCGGCAACGTGCTCCCAGATGCAGTCAAACCGCGCGAGGTACTCCATCCACCTCGCTTGTCGTCGGTTCAACGTGGGGACGCTTTGCAAAAACGTCAGGGGCTTGTGGTCAGTCTTAAGGGTGAAAGGTCGTCCCTCTAGGTAACAACGCCACTCCTTAAGCGCTGCAAGACCGCTAGCAGCTCCTGCTCCCCTGTAGTGTAACGGGTTTCTGCGCCCGTAAACTTCTTACTCGTGAAGGCGATCGGTCGCCCTTCCTGCAACAGTACAGCGCCGCTCCCATACAACGAAGCATCCGAAAACACTTCGACACGAAACGGCAACGAGTAGTCGGGGAACGCAAGGGTAACGTCGTCGGCAACGACACGCTTTAGCTCCTCGAACGCCAGCTGACACTCGGGCGTCCATGCACCAGGCGAATCGAAAGCTCCCTTACGCGTCAAATCAGTGAGCGGGGCCGAAAGGACAGAGTACTGCTTGATGAACTTACGGAAATAGTTGGTCAAGCCGAGGAAGCTACGAAGCTCCTGAAGGTTCCGAGGCGCTGGCCAATCGCGAACCACAGCTACCTTCCGTGGGTCCATCTTGACGCCGGTGGCCGACACAATGTGGCCCAAGTACTCCACCTGAGGCTGCGCCCAAAGCATTTGGCACGCTTCGCAAACAATTGCTCCCGCCTCAACACCTCAAGCACAAGCTTAAGATGCTCCAGATGCTCCTCGCGCGTCTTGGAGTAGACCAGGATGTCGTCCAAGTAGCAACGACGAACCTGTCGATATACGGTCTAAACATGCGATCCATGACCGCCTGAAACGTCGCAGGGGCATTAGTCAACCCGAACGACAAGACCGTGTACTCGAAGTGACCAAAGGGCGTCCGAAAAGCGGTTTTCGGCACATCAGACGCAGCGATGCGAATCTGATTGTATCCCTGTTGCAAGTCGATCGAGCTGAAGTAGGCCGAGCCCTTTAGCTTATCGAGCAGGTCGTCCACGCGCGGCAATGGGTAACGGTTTTGACCGTCGTCGCATTCAACCCCCTGTAATCGATGCACATGCGCAAGCTCCCATCCTTCTTACCGACAAACAGAATCGGCGCAGAATACGGAGATGTGCTGGGGCGAATCATACCCTTTGCGAGCAGATCAGTTACCTGGCGCTTCACCTCGTCCAACTCCAGAGGACTTAACCTGTACATAGGTCTTGACACAGGCTGAGCGCCGGGTACGAGTGGGATGGTATGGTCCACGGGACGCAAAGGAGGAAGCCCAGGCACGTCACGAAAAACGTCTGCGTACCCTGTGAGCAAGGCTTCAACCTCAGGATCCAAAGAAGACTGAGCGGTCGTCGCATTCAAATGCAACCTAGGCCTCACAAGCAGTCCGTGGGCACCCTTCCGGATCATCCGGATGGCCTCTTTACGCCCGACTGGCTTGGGTTCAGCACGCTGCCCCATGGCTTTCACAGCGTAGTTAACCACAGGCTCCGCCTCAGACTTACCCCCCTCTGGCTCAACACTTGCAAACGGCACGAAGGGTACTTTGCACGACAGAGTCCCCTTACGAAGGCGAAGGGTTCCAGACTCTAGGTCAATGCCGGCCCCATACTGCCGTAATGTTGAGGACCCCAGTATATATGTCGCAGCATCAGTCAGCTCACGCAACACATAAGGTTGGGTCGTAATACGCAGAGGACCTATACACAGGCGAAGGGTGACCCTGCCCAATATGGGTTGCTTACCCCCATCCGCGAGGGTAACCTGCGACCATTCCGACGACTGTGGGCACAGACCCAATGCATTCACCTCTGCCGATGAGATGAAGTCGTCACTGGCGCCGGTATCGACGAGCGCCTTCAGGGTGCGACCAGCAAGATCGACCTGAATCAAGGAACCCGATTGTCTGCCGGCCGACTCTGCGGACGAAAGCAAGACGCTCAGGGCGGGTTCGAAACGTTCGGCAGAACCCTCAGAATGAGGTGCAGGAGCATCGTACCAAACGTCAACGGCGTAGGCCTGGACCGACAACGGAACAGGTGCACCTGCTAAATCAACACCGTTATACAGAACGGTGCCCGGCTCGAACCGGCAGACTTTCCGCATACCCGTTAGCAAAGTCGAGGCTTTTCGCCGACTATAGCGGGCAGAAGGACGCAAGCGGCAGTGTCTGGACGTTGACGCCTACTTCTCCTATAGAAGGTCAGCTGCACTGACAGCTCGCGCAGAGATGAGGGGAGGAACAAAACGGTGTGGCCTAACAAATCGATAGACGCCAGCGGTTTACTCGGTGCATACAGGTTACACAGCGAGTCAAAACCTACACGTCCTGAGCGACCGTCGAGCGACAATCGACGTCCAATCGCGCGTTCGATTTGTTCAAGGACCGAAGGCAACGGTGCCCTCACGGCTTGCCGCACTGACGACAACCGCCCACCCTCTAGTTCCGACTTCCCAGGTGGAGTCCCCTCCGAGCCATCCTGGGCAATCCCCTACTTCGGCCGCTGAGCCAAAGGCGGTAGTGCGGACACTCCCTCGTAGGATGTTCCGCCGACGCGCATCTCAGGCAAACCTTCTTGTCCGACGCGCAAGCTCGGAGTGCGTGCAACCCCATTTATCCAACCAACCGTCGCTGGTGCGTTGCCGCTTGGTCTCGTTCTTAGCTTCGTGCGCAGCCGCTGCAGACGGCGAACCCCCTTTCCTCTTGCCCTTGGCTGGATCCGCGCGTTGACCTGCGCCGGTTGACCCTTTGCGGTTACCCGATCCGGAAGCGCCGCGAACGCCGTGACCGCGATCCGTACGAACGGTGGTCACTGCTGCCGTTGGCGTTCGACGCTCGTTTCCCCTGGTCCATGGCCGCAGCGTCAGACGCCGGATCCTGCACTCGCATGGCATTAGCACGAGGGACAGGTTTAATAGCACGCTGGCCAGCTAAGAGACGCTTCTCGACCCCTTGCGCAAATTGCACCAAATCCTCATAGGACCCAAAGTCCTTTCCCGCCAAGTCCGTGGCACATTGCTGCGCCAGGACCTCAGACAATCCACGCTGAAACCAAAAGATGCGGTCCTCCTCCGTCAGGTTACCGATGGGCGTGATCAGGGCCTCATAGCGCGACTGGTACGCAGGTACTGTTTCATCAGGGCGCATGCGATATGTGCCAGATGCTAACGTACTGCGAGCCTTAGCACTTAACGATTGAACCTCGGGAGCAAAGCGCGCAAGCAAAGCACGGGCCAACTCCTCAAACGTGTATGTCTGCCTTGCCATGTCCATTGATCGTACCATGCCTTCGCCTCACCCGCGAGGGTGTTCCCGACGAGATAGCATTTCACAGGGTCACGATCACCACCACGGACCAGTCGCAAGTACACAGCGGACATCACGCAGGTATGCACGAGTTGTATCGGCAATGCTTCGCCCAGCAATCTTTGTTTCGCATCATGCGGGATGTCTAATTTCGGGACAGGAAGCGACAGTTTCATCACCTCTTCTTCGTCGTCAGATCGACCTTGACGAAGTGGTGCAGACGGACCCCTCTGCTCCTCGCGTCCAACGGGGCCTGCTTCGGCTGCCGTGACAGGAACAGTCGGATGGATGGGAGTCCGTGGGTCTAGTAGCGCAGGGGGATCTCGGACACCGTCAACAACATGCGTGTAAGGGCCCCTCCGAGATGTCTCAGGGACGACGGACGTGTCGGCACGACCGTCCCCCACTACTAGCCCTACATCACCGCTACCAGATGCCATGGTAAATCGGCGACTGACCGGCAACCTCGTGCGATAAAGGCACTCTCACACATCGGTCGAGCGACAATCAGACGGTTTTTAAGCCTACCGACGGAAAGCGCTCCCTGCAGATACAGCAAGTATCCGTCCAAAGAGTCTCGCACTTCGCGCGTGCGCGCAATAAGCGCCCGCAACTGATCCGGACTCGGATTCGAATCAGTCGATGCAGCGGCGAGTGAGACTCGATTCGATTCACCTGCGGCTCAGAAGCGTACTTCGAACAGGCAAAACGAATGGCAATGCAAGAGCAGCAAGGCAATTACAGACCAGAGGCTGGCCGCGGCCATCACAGCTCGGCCAAGCTCCTCCGCGAATGTATCCAAAGGACTAAGATTGCCATCGCTGACTCCAGCCATATAAAGTGACCTACTTACGGAAGAGATCAGGGTGAGACAGCAGGCCGTGAACGAACCTTGCGTCTCGATACCAAATTTGTTGTATCACTCCTCATAATCGCCATTGATTCTGCGGAGAACCAGGCTCAGTGCATCATGCTCGATTTATATCAGAACGTACCAATCGAGGCAGCGGAAGTCTTCGATGCAAGGAGTTACACGTATATTCCAAGACAGGCGAAGATGACGTGATAGGCTATCAGTGCCTAGCGAGGCAATCATCATCTAACCGATGCGAATCGGTGCTCGGGCTATCCAAGAAATACGACCATAAGCGATATAAAAGGCGTGAGCTCAACCAAAGCGCGGTTAGCTTATATAATGTCAATCGCAATGTTCGCGTGGTGATTCGCCACTTATATTCATACTTAGGGCCATCAATGCGCATAGCAGATATACTCGCAGCGACGGCTCGCGGTACAAGAGATCTGCAAGTAGTAAGTGTACTACCGTGATCCCGCGTGCGGATATTGCTATATAAGCCGTCATAGCAATAATGCAATGTTCTTTACTCGCGTAAAGGTGCCGACTACGCCATCGCGCGTAGTGTTGCATTCGACGCGCCGCATCGCTCGAGCCATTGCCTCGCGACCTCAAGGTACGCTCGCGTTATCATGCTCGTGCGCGCGTATGCATAATGCACGTGTTATCGTTAGTGCGCGTTGATATGCGATGCCTCATGCATTCTAGTCGTCCGCGACCAAGTCGCCGGACCATGCGCACTTATCGCGATGCCGGCACGCAATGCATGCTTGCAGCGTTGTGCACAATGCATTAGGCGTTATGCTGTCCGTGGGTTGCTTGTGCCCTTAGCCAGTGCGCCTAACGCGTGCGGTGCGACGTGCTGCGTGACATGCGTGCGATCGCGCGCGCCCGCTGCCGTACTACTCCAAGCATCCACGTACGACAGAGGTGACGTCATCAGTGCCGTATCGCTCCACAGTGTCCACATACGGCAGTGACGTCATCATTGCCGTATCGCTCCACAGTGTCCACATACGGCAGTGATGTCATCAGTGCCGTATCGCTCCACAGTGTCCACGTACGACAGCTGACATCATCAGTGCCGTATCGCTCCCCGCGTCCACGTACGACAATGCCGTACCATCGTACCGTGCTGCGTACCGTACGATAGTGCAGTACTGTAGTACCGTGCTGTCGACCGTACGATAGTGCCGTATCGCTCCGCGCGCCACGTACGACAGTGCCGTACCATTCCGTGTAAGACGGTTGCCGTATCGCTCCACAGGTGTCCACGTACGACAGCTGACGTTGGTGTCGTGCGCGATAGGGCGATGGTGGTGCAACTCTAGCAGAGCGTAGGGAAGGGAACGCGTGGTACAACACAAAGTGGAGCGTGTGGTTACAACAATATTCACTGCAGGGTAGCAAGGGCTATTTACCTGTGGTTGTGGAGGGTATATATAATGAATGAGACAATGAGTGAGACATTTTGACATCATGAAGCTACATGTGTGATGTATAGTATCTTTATACTATCTGTCCTTTTCACCCTTCACCTTGCAATCCTCCTACCCATGCCCTGGAGACAGGCATGGAAATTGCTTGAAATTGCTTGAGCATTGATAATGTTGTGACAGCATTGACAACACTGTTGGCATTGCTTTTCTTTATATCTGTGCATTGACAATCAGGTGAAAAACTCATTTCTGTCAGACTTCAGGCCTCAGAGGAGCAATCTAGCGGTTAGGTGCGTGGCTTGAAGGACTTGTATCTAAGGCCTAACTTTTGTACGCCACCTAGCTAGTCGATGTTGTCCTCATCGCATCATCAGCACCTTGACTTCATTCATATCTTATGTATATTTTACAAGTATATAGCATCGGTGTCGTTTTATTTTATTGGTTTACATTTATGAATGTTGGCGCCATGCATGCACGTTTATGTGCAATTCCTTTGCAGAAACAGGTTAAACCTGTGACAGGTTACCAGGTACTAAGATGATGTACTGTATAGACTATGGATTGTGTGTTCACTTGCAGTACATCTACTACAGGGTTCCTAGCTCAGTGGTAGAGCAGCTGACTGCAGATCAGCAGGTCTCCGGTTCGAACCCGGAGGGGCCCTTTTGAACGCGATTTCGGAAATGCCAAAACACTAATCAAGCCGCGTAGCAGCCAAAACAACAAGCCGAGCAGCGCAGCAGACGAAAGCGGGGCAGAAGCAGGGGGGGGGGGGACAGGGGGCGGCAGCAGCAGGGGCAGGAGCAGGAGGGAGGCAGGGGCAGAGGAGGGAGCAAGAGGCACGGCAGGGGGGCCAGGCGGAGGGGGGAAACCCGAAACCCCGAGCATACAGGGAGGGGGGAAGGAGACGGAACGGGGGGGGGGCAAGGACGGCACGGAGGGGGGAGAAGAGGACAGGGGGAGGCAGACAGGGACAGACAGACAGACCCAGACAGATCAGACAGACAGACAGACAGACAGACAGACAGACAGACAGACAGACAGAAGTACAGACAGACAGACAGACAGACAGACAGACAGACAGACAGACAAAGACAGACAGACAGACAGACAGACAGACAGGGCAGGACAGACAGACAAAGCCACGGCCCGCCCCGGCGCTGGGGCGCGGGCCGGGCAGGCCCCGGGGGCGCGCCCGGGGAGGGGGAGGCGCCCACAGGGAACACCCCCAAGACAGACAGACAGACATACAGACCGACAGACAGACAGACAGACAGACAGAAGAGACAGACAGTACAGACAGACAGACAGACCGACAGACAGACAGACAGACAGACAGACAGACAGACAGACAGACCGCCAGTACAGACCGACATACAGACAGACAGACAGACCAGTACAGACAGACAGACAGACAGACACAGACAGAAGACAGACAGACAGACAGACAGACATACCGACATACATACATACAGACAGACATACATAAGACAGCAGACAGACATACAGACAGACATACAGACATACAGACAGACAGACATACAGACGACAGATATACATACATACATACAACAGACCTACATAATACCGACATACATACATACATACATACATACATACCATACATACATACATACATACATACTCACACATACATATCAAACATACATATCAAACATATCATACTCAGATATTGTCCTTGTCATGCACACCATACAGTTACGCATTCTGTACAAAGCATTATTATTCCATGTCATACATGTCAGATGCTTCCACAAGGTGTGCACGATACATGGCATGTGTTGTGTGCAGTGGCACTCAAACATGTTTGATTTGAGTGCCACTCACTAACAACAGCAAGCAACACACAAGTAGCATAATGCTTAATGCATTATTATTATTGCTATTATGCATTCACAATAGTGAATTATGCATTTGCATATGCAATGGTTGCATGTGTTGTATATGTTGTATCACTCCTCATAATCGCCCATTGATCTGCGGAGAACCAGGCTTAGTGCATCATGCTCGATTATATCGGAACGTACCAATCGAGGGCAGCGGAAGTCTTCGATGCAAGGAGTTACACGTATATTCCAGACAGGCGTAGATGACGTGATAGGCTATCAGTGCCAAGCAGATGGCAATCATCATCTAACCGATGCAAATCGGTGCTCGGGCTTATCCAGAAATACGGCCCATAAGCGATCTAAACGACCCGTAAGCTCAACCAAAGCGCGTGTTAGCTTATATAAATAGCAATCGCAATGTTCGTGTGGTGATTCTCCACTTAGGCCGTCAATGCGCATAGCAGATATACTCGCAGCGATGGCTCGCGGTACAAGAGATCTGCAAGTAGTAAGTGTACTACCGTGATCCCGCGTGCGGATATTGCTATATAAGCGTCATAGCAATAATGCAATGTCCTTTACTCGCGTAAAGGTGCCGACTACGCCATCGCGCGTAGTAGTGTTGCATTCGACGCGCCGCATCGCTCGAGCCATTGCCTTGCGACCTCAAGGTACGCCCGCATTATCATGCTCGTGCGCGCGCGTATGCATAGTGCAAGTGTTATCGTTAGGTGCGCGTTGCCATGCAATGCCTCATGCGTTTTAGATCGTCCGCGACCAAGTCGCCGGACCATGCGCACTTATCGCGATGCTGATCACGCAATGCATGCTTGCAGCGTTGTGCACAATGCGTTAGGCGTTATGCTGTCCGCGGTTGCTTGTGCCCTTAGCTAGTGCGCCTAACATGTGCGGTGCGACGTGCCGCGTGACATGCGTGCGATCGCGTCGCGTCCGCTGCCGTACTACTCCAAGCGTATCCACGTACGACAGCTGACATCATCGGTGCCGCACCGCTCCGTCGCGCCCACGTACGACCAGTGCCGTACCATTCCGTGTACGATAGTGCCGTACCGTCGTACCGTGCCGTACCGTCGTACCGTCGTACCGTGTCGTACCGTTCCGTCGCGCCCACGTACGACAGTGCCGTACCGCTCCGTCGCGCCCACGTACGACAGTGCCGTACCGCTCCGTCGCGCCCACGTACGACAGTGCCGTACCATTCCGTGTACGATAGTGTTGTACCGCTCCGGCGCGCCACGTACGACAGGGTGACGTGGTGTCGTGCGCGATAGGGCGATGGTGGGTGCAACTCTAGCAGAGCTTAGGAAAAGTGACGCGTGGTACAACAATTATTCCCCCCCCCATAGGCAGCGTCCTCGCTGCCGCTCAGGCGACCAGAGCTACTGAGATTGCGTGGCACGCAACCTAGCCTCTTCGAGGATGGGCGCCATCTCCGGGGAGAAATTGCGCGCAGGTTCCACGAGTTGTGCTCACTTGAGTAGTCCGTCCACTTGACCAGGTACTCGTGCACGGTGCGCTTGCGCCGGTGTCTACCCACACGTCGAGTGCGGTAGTCCAAGATGCGCTCCACGTCGTATACCTTCTGCTTGCCTGCGGCCCAAGTCTCAGGACCTGGTTCGACTGCTGCAGGGGTATCAGTGGTGACAGGCGCGGGCTCCGTGCCACGATACGGACGAACAAGTGACACATGGAACGTAGGGTGGATGTTCATGTCAGAGGGCAACGCGAGCTCGACAGCTGCGTTCCCTACCATGCGCACAACGGGGTACGGACCAATCCAACGGGCAGGGGCAACAGCTTTCGGGATCCCTCGGCAAAGGAACGCAGGTTCTTAGTGCTCAGCAGAACCATCTGTCCTTCCGAAAAGACCACGTCCCGCTTGGACTTGTTGTAGTACTCCGTTGCTCGTTGCTGCGCCGCATCCAAACACGACTTCGCGTCTGTGATTCGGGATAAGAACGTCTTGGCAAAGGTCTTAGCCGCAGGGACATACACCTCCAGCTCACGCCACACAGGTAGCGCTGGGTGAAACCCATACGTCAGGAAGAACGGGCTTTGACCTGTCGACCGATTAACAGCATTGTTAATCGCGAACTCTGCCGCAGTCAGGTAAGTATCCCAAACGAGAGGCGTGCGACCAGCAAAGTTGCGCAACATATCCCCCAGGGTGCGGTTCGTGCGTTCGGTCTGGCCGTCAGACTGCGGGTGGTATGCCGTGCTCAGGTTAACCCGCATGCCCACGAGCTCGCAGAGCGCCTCCCAGAACTTAGACGTGAACTGACCGCCGCGGTCCGAGACTACGTTTTTAGGGACGCCGTGCAACCGAACCACGTTATCGAAAAAACAGGCGTGCAGTCTGCTCCGCAGTGCAGGTCGACGTGGTAGGTGCAAGGTGAACCATCATAGTCAAACGGTCGACCATGACAAGTACCGAGTCGTACCCTCCCTCAGTTTTGGGCCAGCGCGACCACGAAGTCCATGGAAACACTCTCCCAAGGCACGTCAGGGACCGGCAATGGTTGCAACAACCCGTGGCCCTTACCGGACAAAGCCTTGTTGCGCTGGCACAGGCTGCATGTCTGCACGAAGTTCTCGGCATCTCTCGCCAGACGAGACCACCAGAACGAGCGTCGCACCAGCTCGACCAGCCGTGTGCTACCTGGGTGTCCTGCCAACGGGTCCTTATGGAAACGGGAAAGAATGTCGCGACGAAGGGAATCATCGTTAGGCACGACGATCTGAGTCGTCGATCCTTCCGTCCGTAGCCAAAGACCATTCTGCTTGCGTAGGTGCTCAACGTTGCCAGGCGAAGCAAACCAGGAGTCGCTCGCATAGGCAGCCTTCAGGCGAGCCGCAAGGTCTGAGGACAGAGGCACGTCCGGGGTCGGTGGACGTTGGACAGGCGCCGCCAAAATCGCAGCATGTAGCGACGGATGTCGACTGAGAGCGTCGGCGATGTTGATCCGGCCGGCAACGTGCTCCCAGATACAGTCAAACCGCGCGAGGTACTCCATCCACCTCGCTTGACGTCGGTTCAACGTGGGGACGCTTTGCAAAAACGTCAGGGGCTTGTGGTCAGTCTTAAGGGTGAAGGGCCGTCCCTCTAGGTAACAACGCCACTCCTTAAGCGCGTGCAAGACCGCTAGTAGCTCCTGCTCCCCTGTAGTGTAACGGGTTTCTGCACCCGTAAACTTCTTACTCGTGAAGGCGATCGGTCTCCCTTCCTGCAACAGAACAGCGCCGCTCCCGTACAACGAAGCATCCGAAAACACTTCAACGCGAACGGCAACGAGTAGTCGGGGAATGCAAGGGTGACGTCGTCGGCAACGACACGTTCAGCTCTTCGAACGCCAGGTGACACTTGGGCGTCCACGCATTAGGCGAATCGAAAGCTCCCTTACGCGTCAAATCCGTGAGCGGGGCCGCGAGGACAGAGTACTGCTTGATGAACTTACGGAAATAGTTGGTCAAGCCGAGGAAGCTACGAAGCTCCTGAAGGTTCCGAGGCGCTGGCCAATCGCGAACCACAGCTACCTTCCGTGGGTCCATCTTGACGCCGGTGGCCGACACAATGTGGCCCAAGTACTCCACCTGAGGCTGTGCCCAAAAGCATTTGGCGCGCTTCGCAAACAATTGCTCCCGCCTCAACACCTCAAGCACAAGCTTAAGATGCTCCAGATGCTCCTCGCGCGTCTTGGAGTAGACCAGGATGTCGTCCAAGTAGCAGACGACGAACCTGTCCGGTCTAAACATGCGATCCATGACCGCCTGAAACGTCGCAGGGGCATTAGTCAACCCGAACGACAAGACCGTGTACTCGAAGTGACCAAAGGGCGTCGAAAAGCGGTTTTCGGCACATCAGACGCAGCGATGCGAATCTGATTGTATCCCTGTTGCAAGTTGATCGAGCTGAAGTAGGCCGAGCTCTTTAGCTTATCGAGCAGGTCGTCCACGCGCGGCAATGGGTAACGGTTTTTGACCGTCGTCGCATTCAACCCCCTGTAATCGATGCACATGCGCAAGCTCCCATCCTTCTTACCGACAAACAGGATCGGCGCAGAATACGGGGATGTGCTGGGGCGAATCATACCCTTTGCGAGCAGATCAGTTACCTGGCGCTTCACCTCGTCCAACTCCAGAGGACTTAACCTGTACATAGGCCTTGACACAGGCTGAGCGCCGGGTACGAGTGGGATGGTATGGTCCACGGGACGCAAAGGAGGAAGCCCAGGCACGTCACGAAAAACGGTCTGCGTACCCTGTGAGCAAGGCTTCACCTCAGGATCCAAAGAAGACTGAGCGGTCGTCGCATTCAAATGCAACCTAGGCCTCACAAGCAGTCCGTGGGCACCCTTCCGGATCATCCGGATGGCCTCTTTACGCCCGACTGGCTTGGGTTCGGAACGCTGCCCCATGGCTTTCACAGCGTAGTTAACCACAGGCTCCGCTTCAGACTTACCCCCCTCTGGCTCAACACTTACAAACGGCACGAAGGGTACTTTGCACGACAGAGTCCCCTTACGAAGGCGAAGGGTTCCAGACTCTAGGTCAATGCCGGCCCCATACTGCCGTAATGTTGAGGACCCAAGTATATATGTCGCAGTATCAGTCAGCTCACGCAACACATAAGGTTGGGTCGTAATACGCAGAGGACCTATACACAGGCGAAGGGTGACCCTGCCCAAAATGGGTTGCTTACCCCCATCCGCGAGGGTAACCTGCGACCATTCCGACGACTGTGGGCACAGACCCAATGCATTCACCTCTGCCGATGAGATGAAGTCGTCACTGGCGCCGGTATCGACGAGCGCCTTCAGGGTGCGACCAGCAAGATCGACCTGAATCAAGGGAACCCGATTGTCTGCCGGTGCCGACTCTGCGGACGAAAGCAAGACGCTCAGGGTGGGTTCGAAACGTTCGGCAGAACCCTCAGAATGAGGTGCAGGAGCATCGTACCAAACGTCAACGGCGTAGGCCTGAACCGACAACGGAACAGGTGCACCTGCTAAATCAACACCGTTATACAGAACGGTGCCCGGCTCGAACCGGCAGACTTTCCGCATACCCGTTAGCAAAGTCGAGGCTTTTCGCCGACTATAAGCGGGCAGAAGGACGCAAGCGGCAGTGTCTGGACGTTGACGCCTACTTCTCCTATAGAAGGTCAGCTGCACTGACAGCTCGCGCAGAGATGAGGGGAGGAACAAGACGGTTGTGACCTAACAAATCGATAGACGCCAGCGGTTTGCTCGGTGCATACAAGTTACACAGCGAGTCAAAACCTACACGTCCTGAGCAACCGTCGAGCGACAATCGACGTCCAATCGCGCGTTCGATTTGTTCAAGGACCGAAGGCAACGGTGCCCTCACGGCTTGCCGCACTGACGACAACCGCCCACCCTCTAGTTCCGACTTCCCAGGTGGAGTCCCCTCCGAGCCATCCTGGGCAATCCCCTACTTTGTGTTGTATCACTCCTCATAAACGCCCATTGATTCTGCGGAGAACCAGGCTCAGTGCATCGTGCTCGATTATATCGGAACGTACCAATCGAGGCAGCGGAAGTCTTTGATGCCAGGAGTTACAACGTATAATCCAAGACAGGCGAAGATGACGTGATAGGCTATCAGTGCCTAGCCGAGGCAATCATCATCTAACCGATGCGAATCGGTGCTCGGGCTTATCCAAGAAATACGACCATAAGCGATATAAAAGGTGCAAGCTCAACCAAAGCGCGGTTAGCTTATATAATTGTCAATCGCAATGTTCGCGAGGTGATCCTCTCATATATTCATGCTTAGGCCGTCAATGCGCATAGCAGATATACTCGCAGCGACGACTCGCAGTACAAGAGATCTGCAAGTAGTAAGTGTACTACCGTGATCCCGCGTGCGGATATTGCTATATAAGCCGTCATAGCAATAATGCAATGTCCTTTACTCGCGTAAAGGTGCCGACTACGCCATCGCGCGTAGTGTTGCATTCGACGCGCCGCATCGCTCGAGCCATTGCCTCGCGACCTCAAGGTGCGCTCGCTTTATCATGCTCATGCGCGCGCGTATGCATAAAGCACGTGTTATCGTTAGTGCGCGTTGTTATGCGATGCCTTATGCATTCTAGGTTGTCCGCGACTAAGTCGCCGGGCCATGCGCACTTATCGCGATGCCGATCACGCAATGCATGCTTGCAGCGTTGTGCACAATGCATTAGGCGTTATGCTATCCGTGGGTTGCTTGTGCCCTTAGCCAGTGCGCCTAACGCGTGCGGTTCGACGTGCTGCGTGACATGCGTGCGATCGCGTCGCGCCCGCTGCCGTACTACTCCACGCGTATCCACGTACGACAGCTGACGTCATCGTTGCCGTATCGCTCCACCGCGTCCACGTACGACAGTGACGTCATCATTGCCGTATCGCTCCACAGTGTCCACGTACGACAGTGACGTCATCATTGCCGTATCGCGCCACCGCGTCCACGTACGACAGCTGACGTCATCGGTGCCGTACCGTCGTACCGTGCCATACCGTCGTACCGTGCCGTACCGTCGTACCGTGCCGTACCGTAGGATAGTGCCGTATCGCTCCACAGTGTCCACGTACGACAGGGGTGACGTCATCAGTGCCGTATCGCTCCACAGTGTCCACGTACGACAGGGGTGACGTCATCAGTGCCGTATCGCTCCACAGTGTCCACGTACGACAGGGGTGACGTCACTAGTGCCGTATCGCTCCACAGTGTCCACGTACGACAGCTGACATGGTGTCGTGCGCGACAGAGTGATGGTGGGTGCAACTCTAGCAGAGCTTAGGCAAAGTGACGCGTGGTACAACACTTTGGCCGCTGAGCCAAAGGCGGTAGGTGCGGACACTCCCTCGTAGGATGTTCCGCCGACGCGCATCTCAGGCAAACCTTCTTGCTCTTCCGACGCGCAAGCTCGGAGTGCGTGCAACCCCATTTTTCCAACCAACCGTCGCTGGTGCGTTGTCGCTTGGTCTCGTTCTTAGCTTCGTGCGCAGCCGCAGCAGACGGTGAACCCCCTTTCCTCTTGCCCTTGGCTGGATCCGCGCGTTGACCTGCGCCGGTTGACCCTTTGCGGTTACCCGATCCGGAAGCGCCGCGAACGCCGTGACCGCGATCCGTACGAACGGTGGTCACTGCTACCGTTGGCGTTCGACGCTCCGTTTCGGCCCCCTGGTCCATGGCCGCAGCGTCAGACGCCGGATCCTGCACTCGCATGGCATTAGCACGAGGGACAGGTTTAATAGCACGCTGGCCAGCTAAGAGACGCTTCTCGACCCCTTGCGCGAATTGCACCAAATCCTCATAGGACCCAAAGTCCTTTCCCGCCAAGTCCGTGGCACATTGCTGCGCCAGGACCTCAGACAATCCACGCTGTGAAACCAAAAGATGCGGTCCTCCTCCGTCAGGTTACCGATGGGCGTGATCAGGGCCTCATAGCGCGACTGGTACGCAGGTACTGTTTCATCATGCGATATGTGCCAGATGCTAACGTACTGCGAGCCTTAGCACTTAACGATTGAACCTCGGGAGCGAAGCGCGCAAGCAAAGCACGGGCCAACTCCTCAAACGTGTATGTCTGCCTTGCCATCGTCCATTGATCGTACCATGCCTTCGCCTCACCCGCGAGGGTGTTCCCGACGAGATAGCATTTCACGGGGTCACGATCACCGCCACGGACCAGTCGCAAGTACAAGCGGACATACGCAGGTATGCACGAGTTGTATCAGCAATGCTTCGCCCCGCAATCTTATGTTTCGCATCATGCGGGATGTCTAGTTTCGGGATAGGAAGCGACAGTTTCATCACCTCTTCTTCGTCGTCAGATCGACCTTGACGAAGGGGTGCAGACGGACCCCTCTGCTCCTCGCGTCCAACGGGGCCTGCTTCGGCTGCCGTGACAGGAACAGTCGGATGGATGGAGTCCGTGGGTCTAGTAGCGCAGGGGGATCTCGGACACCGTCAACAACATGCGTGTAAGGGCCCCTCCGAGATGTCTCAGGACGACGGACGTGTCGGCACGACCGTCCCCCACTTCTAGCCCTACATCATCGCTACCAGATGCCATGGTAAATCGGCGACTGACCGGTCACAACCTCGTGCGATAAAGGCACTCTCACACAGGTATCGGTCGAGCGACAATCAGACGGTTTTTAAGCCTACCGACGGAAAGCGCTCCCTGCAGATACAGCAAGTATCCGTCCAAAGAGTCTCGCACTTCGCGCGTGCGCGCAATAAGCGCCCGCAACTGATCCGGACTCGGATTCGAATCAGTCGATGCAGCGGCGAGTGAGACTCGATTCGATTCACCTGCGACTCAGAAGCGCGTACTTCGAACAGGCAAAACGAATGACAATGCAAGAGCAGCAAGGCAATTACAGACCAGAGGCGGCCGCGGCCATCACAGCTCGGCCAAGCTCCTCCGCGAATGTATCCAAAGGACTAAGATTGCCATCGCTGGCTCCAGCCATGAAAGTGACCTACTTACGGAAGAGATCAGGGTGAGACAGCAGGCCGTGAACGAACCTTGCGTCTCGATACCAAATTTGTTGTATCACTCCTCATAATCGCCCATTGATTCTGCGGAGAACCAGGCTTAGTGCATCATGCTCGATTATATCGGAACGTACCAATCGAGGCAGCGGAAGTCTTCGATGCAAGGAGTTACAACGTATATTCCAAGACAGGCGTAGATGACGTGATAGCCTATCAGTGCCAAGCCGAGGCAATCATCATCTAACCGATGCAAATCGGTGCTCGGGCTTATCCAAGAAATACGGCCATAAGCGATATAAACGACGTAAGCTCAACCAAAGCGCGGTTAGCTTATATAAATAGCAATCGCAATGTTCGTGTGGTGATTCTCCACTTAGGCCGTCAATGCGCATAGCAGATATACTCGCAGCGACGGCTCGCGGTACAAGAGATCTGCAAGTAGTAAGTGTACTACCAAGATCCCGCGTGCGGATATTGCTATATAAGCCGTCATAGCAATAATGCAATGTCCTTTACTCGCGTAAAGGTGCCGACTACGCCATCGCGCGTAGTGTGTTGTATTACGGTACCGGCCTTAGCTCCTTGCTAAGTAAGTAGCCCCGTGGCTACACCCTCTATATGCTTATATGTAGAGGCTAAGGGTTGCATGCCCTAATGCAACTGTGACACTGTCACTGGTAGACTCAGTTGAGTTCGGTTTCACTGGTTGATCCTATGTATTTCCTTAATACATAGCTCTGTTTTCTCTTCCTTAGGGATTACAGTTCTTTATGGAGGCTTGCCGTACTAAGCTCAGAGTACCTATGCTCTGCTCTTCCTATCAACCGGTAGTTATCACTACCACTAGTTGGGGGTGATACAACAAAACTGGTAGCGAGACGGTCTTTCTGGACACTTCTTTCTGTGCTTTTCGCTAATCATGGATATGGACGTTAGTCTGAACCTGGAAGCGATTAAAGCTGCACTTTACTCTGGTAAATAGAGTATTTCATAATATATTTATTGCTGTAAAATTTAGGCTAAGTCGTGCTTCTTGCAGACGACGGCGAGATTTCGCCTGCTTCTTCGTGTGAAGAGCAAGCACCTTTGTTGCACAATATCAGACGCTCCAGTGGAGTGGATATTGCAACGCAAACGTTCTTTACGTTTGAGAAGGGTACGTTTCTGGGTCCTTCCTAGAAAGTAACCTACAATGGCATCTCTCTTTGCCTTGGCTGGAGGACGTAATCGCGTGAATACCTATTCCGGATTACCTAATCCTCGTCCTATTGCTGTTGCAATGGCTTCTGGTTCTCAGGCTCGGCAAGCTGTGCCAGCTGTTGGTGCATTGCCTGATGCTGTTGACCAACACACGGGTCGCCTTGACGCCGTAGCCAATAGTGGCAATGAAACCACTTTAAATCATGTTCCTTCTATGGGAATTGCTAATGAACCTGTGAACGTTCTTGCTGCTGCGCCGCCTGTGCCAGCCACGCAAACGCCCAGCAGGCGCACGCGCGACGGGCAACCTATTTTGCCTATTGCGGAACAGAGTCCGTCTACGACTCACTCGGCTGCAGAGCTTCCGCGGGTCAGTTTGCCAACTCCGGCGTTGATGCTGGATGACAAACTAGATGCTAAGAAGGCTTCCGCCCGGGTTCGTGCTTTCATTCGGGATGTTAACCTATTCTTTGGGATCATTCCGTGGGGTCAGGACCAGCGTTCTTGCTGTCTGTTCCTGTCTCAGGCATTGCGTGGCAATGCTAAGGTCTGGTATGACGAGTGGTCTCTCTCCCAGACTCAGCTCACCGTGGAATCTATCCTAGAGAATTTGCGCATTCGTTTTGCCCCACAAATTCTGTCGGTTGAGCAGGAGGCTCGTCAGAAGCTTGCTGACAAGTCCTTCTATATGAGGACTGGTGAAAATGTCCCTGCATATCATGCCCGCCTTGAGGCATTATTCCAGGATATCCCTGATATCCACCCTCGTGAGAAACTGTTTTGGTTTCAGCAAGGGTTGTCTGGTGTCCTGCAGCCTAAGTGTGCAGCTGACGAAAAGGGTAGACCCTTCACCAGCTACGATGACCTTGTGCGTCATGCCTCTGGCGAAGAGGCCCGCATCCTCACTGAGCGCCGGTTCCGTTCTGGTGTTCGCTCTAATGCCATCGCTATGCAGGATGTGGATGGAGACGACGCTATGGAGGCCTCTGATGGAGAGCCCCCAGCTAAGCGTGTGCGCGCTCACGCACCGCAGGCTGCCGCTGCTGCCGTAGGCGCCGGCCCTTCCTCAGCGTCTCGTCCCCGTCAGCGTGGCAAGCGTCCTAGTTTGGGAGGCAGGGGGAATGCGCGTGGGGACCGCCGTGGTCACCAGCAGGGTCGTGGTGGTGGTGGTGTCAACCCGCAGTCCTTGACGGCCGATCAGGAGCGTGAGCTCACCCGGTACTATAACCGGTACGGTCGCCAGCTCACCCGTGGTGACTTGAGGGATTTGCGTAAGGAGGCAGGGGGCAACGTTTGTTTTTGCTGCCGGGCTGCTGGCCACTCATATGATGAGTGCACGTTGCGTCCCCCTGAGGCTCGTGCCGCCGCGGCACAAGGCAATGGCCACTAGGGCCTTGCCCAGGCTGGTGCTGAGGAGAGCTTGCCTGGGTTTTCTAAGTCCGGACAGATAGGTTCGGGTGTGCGTAGCTTTGTGCGCGCCTTGCGCCCAGAGGTCCTTGCTGACCTTGAGACCGCTGTTGGTCGCCGGTTTTCGTTTGACGCCTTGGCTGTCAAGGCTGGGTTTGACTCCACGTGTAACCTCTTGGCACCTCGTGGACGTCCCCTCTCATCGGCTGACCTTGGTGGGCACACCGTCCTTCTGATCCCCTCCTCACTTCATCATTTCGGGCCTTGCTCAGTCATTATCGCACCTGCAAGCAGCGTCGACCTGATACAGCAGCTGGTATTCTTTTGCCACAGCATGTAGCTCGTCTGGCCTCTGCTGAGCTTGCAGGTATGCGCAAGGTTCGGTCCTTTCCAACAGGTACGGGTCTCTTTAATGGTCTTGACCTTTCAGGCCAGCAGGTTGCTTTACCTGGCACCCCGTATCCTGCAGAGGTATGGTTTGATGCGCCGCAGCCATACACACCTGTGTCACCTGATCCTTTCACTTCTGCCCTTTTGGTAGCTGCGTCGGGTGCTATGACTGCAGGTTCATCTCTTCCTCTTATCTCTCTGGCAACGGCTGGACTCAGTTTCACCGCCTTGGTGGACTCGGGTGCTACCCACGACTTTATCAGTGAGTCACTGGTTCAGCGCTTGCGTTTGCCTGTTCGCTCTTGCCCGTGGTCTTCGGTTTCCTTAGCCGACGGGGGCAAGCAAGCCATCTTGGGGCAGGTGTCTCTGCGGGTGTCTGCAGGCTCTTTCGTGCTTGCTTGCAGCCCTATGTGCTGCCGACCCTCACAGATGCCGCATCTTTCATTCTAGGCTCTGCCTCACTCCAGAAGCATGCTGCCGCGTTTGACTATGAGGAACGCACCCTTCGACTGTCTAAGGGTTCAGCAACTTGCGTGCTTCGATGGCTGCCTACAGCCGCAGAGGAAGCTGTTCCTGATGACGCTCCTCAGGTCAATCATGTTATCACTGCCATGCGTGAAACCAAGAATACCCCAGAGTCTGTTAGCCGTTAAAGCAGCTGTCCGTATGCTGCGTAAGGGTGCTCATGGCATTCTAGTGCGCCCCTCTCTTCGGCTCAACTCTGTTGGTGCTCAGACTTCCACGCAGGACACTGAAGTCTCTGCGTTGCTCACGGAGTATGCAGATGTGTTCCGCGACCTTCCAGGATCCCGCCGAACGACCGGTGGATCACACCATTCCTTTGGTGCCTGGCGCGCAACCCGTCTCACGCCCCATGTACCGTCTCAGCCCTTTGGAGCTTGATGAGGTAAAAGCGGCAGGTTACTGACTTGCTTGCTAAGGGCTTGATCCGTCCGAGCACTTCCCCTTACTCCGCGCCTATCTTGTTCGTGGGTAAGAAGGATGGCACACTGCGCATGTGCATTGACTACCGTGGCCTTAATGCCGTTACGGTCAAAAACCGGTATCCTTTACCCCGGATCGATGACCTGCTTGATAAGCTGCGTGGCTCTGCTTACTTCAGCTCTATCGACCTGCAGCAGGGCTATAATCAGATCCGTATCTTGGAATCTGACATTCCTAAGACGGGCTTTCCGTACCCCCCTTTGGTCATTTCGAGTTTACGGTCCTGAGCTTTGGTTTGGCTAACGCCCCTGCGACCTTCCAAGCTGTCATTGACCGTATGTTCAGGCCCTACATTGACAAGTTTGTCGTGTGTTACCTGGACGATATCCTGATCTACTCGAAGACTAAGGAGGAACACCTTAAGCATCTCCGTCAGGTGCTGGAGGTCTTACGGCGTGAGCAGCTGTATGCCAAGCAGTCCAAGTGCTACTGGGCTCTTTCCCAGGTGGAGTACTTGGGGCATGTGGTGTCTGCCGATGGCATCCGCATGGACCCCCGTAAGACTGCTGCCGTAAAGGACTGGCCGACTCCGACCTCTTTGCCGGAGCTGCGCAAGTTTTTGGGCCTTACCAATTACTTCCGTAAGTTTATCTCTGGGTACTCTTCCCTTGCCGCACCTCTCACGTCACTCACTCGCAAAGACGCTTTTCAGTCTCCTGAGGCTTGGACTCCTGATTGCCAAGCTGCGTTTGATGCGATCAAGCACGCTGTTGCTAATGACGTGGTGCTGCACTTTCCTGATTACTCCTTGCCCTTTCATGTCGAGCTCATCTCTGATGCCTCGCTGCAAGGATCAGGCGCTGTTCTGGTGCAGAATGGGCGTCCCATTGCGTTCACCAGTAAGAAGTTCTCTCCGGCGGAGCGGGGCTATACTACCGGTGAGCAAGAGCTTCTGGCTATCATTCATGCCTTGCGTGAATGGCGCTGCTACCTGGAGGGTCGTCCCTTCGTGGTAAAGACAGACCATAAGCCTTGACCTTCCTTCAGGGCGTTCCTACCCTTAACCGCCGCCAGGCGCGTTGGTTGGAATACATGGCACGTTTCAACTTCACCTGGGAGCATCTCTCCGGATCCCTCAATGTTGCCGATGCATTGAGTCGCCATCCATCCCTGCATGCCGTGATCCTTTCGGTGGGGTCACTCGGCGTCAATCTGCTGCCTCTGAGGTCACTACCTCTGGCTTTGCACAGCGCATTGTGCAGGGATATGCCTCTGACTCCTGGTTTAAGATGCCCGCAATCTCTGAGCCCTATAAACAGGAGGCGCGGCCTATGGATCCGCACTGATGGTGAACGTCGCCAGATTGTCGTGCCTAACGACGACCTCTTCGCCGGGATATCCTTGCACGCTGCATAAGGACCCCCTGGCTGGACACGTGGGTGTTACCCGCTTGGTGGAGGCTAGCACGTCGCAATTTATGTTGGTCCTCCTTGGCCCAGGATTGCTGCTCGATTTGTTGCAGCAGTGTGACGATTGCCAGCGCTCTAAGCCTCTTTCGGTAAACAAGCAGGGTTGCTTCAACCCTTGCCCATTCCGGTGGCTCCTGGGAGAGTGTTTCCCTTGATTTGTTGTGTCTTCCTCCGTCTGAGGGGAGGGAACGATGCCGTGCTCGTCATGGTTGATCGTTTGACCAAGATGGTGCACCTTGCGACTACCACCACCTCGGTGACTGCAGAGCAGACGGCCTCGTCTGTTCTTGATAATGTCGTGCGTTTGCATGGCATAACCAAGTCGGTCATTTCTGACCGTGGGCCCCAGTTTGGTGGCAAGTTCTGGGCGTCCCTGGGTGACCTTGTCAATGTTCGTAGTGAACCTTCCACTGCCTACCATCCCCAAACGGATGGGCAGACGGAACGCATGAACCGCACCTTTCGGTGACATGCTGCGTACTTACGCTGGCAGCAATCCTCGCGCCGTGGGATACTTTCCTCTCTGCTGCTGAGTTTGCCATGAACAATGCTGTTAACCGGTCTACGGGACAGTCTCCGTTCTTCTTGAACTATGGCTTCCACCCCGCAATTCCAATTGCTCGGGAGTTGGATGTGCCTTGCCCCAGCTGCCAAAGCTTTCGTGAGGTCGTATAATGACCGCATGGATGAAGCTAAGCACCTCCTTGAGGCTGCACAGCAGCGTACCATCGAGTACTACAACCGTGGTAAGAAGGACACCACCTTCAAGCCTGGTGATTCCGTACTCCTCAGTCCTAAAAACCTACGGCACTTGCCACAGGTCCGCGCAAAACTTTTGCCGCGATGGGTGGGACCTTACCCTGTGAAACGCATGGTGGTCAGGCAGCGGCCGAGCTTGTCCTTCCCTCGAATATGCGTATTCACCCCACCTTCCACGTGTCTCTGCTGCGTCCTTACAGGGCAGCACCAGATACGTCGGTTACCAATGGATCCAATATTTCCTCTGGAAACCCCGGGACCAGTCCTGATGGACCGCCACCAGTAGATTGGTTGAACAACGAACCTCTCTACTCGGTTGAGCGCATTCTTGACTACCGTGCTCGCCGTATCGGGAAGAAACGAAAACGGCTGGTGCATGAGTACCTTGTCAAGTGGAAGGGTTATTCTTCCGACCAAAACAGCTGGGAACCTGCGCAGAACTTTACCCCTGACCTGATCCCTGATCTTGAAGCAGCTCGAGCCCGTGCACGAGGGCGCTGCGAGGACGCCGCGTCCTAAAGGGGGAATAGTTGTTGTATTACGGTACCGGCCTTAGCTCCTTGCTAAGTAAGTAGCCCCGTGGCTACACCCTCTATATGCTTATATGTAGAGGCTAAGGGTTGCATGCCCTATGCAACTGTGACACTGTCACTGGTAGACTCAGTTGAGTTCGGTTTCACTGGTTGATCCTATGTATTTCCTTAATACATAGCTCTGTTTTCTCTTCCTTAGGGATTACAGTTCTTTATGGAGGCTTGCCGTACTAAGCTCAGAGTACCTATGCTCTGCTCTTCCTATCAACCGGTAGTTATCACTACCACTAGTTGGGGGTGATACAACATAGTGTTGCATTCGACGCGCTGCATCGCTCGAGCCATTGCCTTGCGACCTCAAGGTACGCCCGCATTATCATGCTCGTGCGCGCGCGTATGCATAGTGCAAGTGTTATCGTTAGTGCGCGTTGCCATGCAATGCCTCATGCGTTTTAGATCGTCCGCGACCAAGTCGCCGGACCATGCGCACTTATCGCGATGCCGATCACGCAATGCATGCTTGCAGCGTTGTACACAATGCATTAGGCGTTATGCTGTCCGCGGGTTGCTTGTGCCCTTAGCTAGTGCGCCTAACATGTGCGGTGCGACGTGCCGCGTGACATGCGTGCGATCGCGTCGCGTCCGCTGCCGTACTACTCCAAGCGTATCCACGTACGACAGCTGACGTCATCGGTGCCGTACCGCTCCGTCGCGCCCACGTACGACAGTGCCGTACCGCTCCGTCGCGCCCACGTACGACAGTGCCGTTCCATTCCGTGTACTATAGTGCCGTACCGTCGTACCGCTGCCATACCGTCGTACAGTGCCGTCCGTCGTACCGTGCCGTACGAAAAGTGACGCGTGGTACAACAATTATTCCCCCCCCCATAGGCAGCGTCCTCGCTGCCGCTCAGGCGACCAGAGCTACTGAGACTTGCGTGGCACGCAACCTAGCCTCTTCGAGGATGGGCGCATCTCCGGGGAGAAATTGCGCGCAGGTTCCCACGAGTTGTGCTCACTTGAGTAGTCCGTCCACTTGACCAGGTACTCGTGCACGGTGCGCTTGCGCCGGTGTCTACCCACACGTCGAGTGCGGTAGTCCAAGATGCGCTCCACGTCGTATACCTTCTGCTTGCCTGCGGCCCAAGTCTCAGGACCTGGTTCGACTGCTGCAGGGGTATCAGTGGTGACAGGCGCGGGCTCCGTGCCACGATACGGACGAACAAGTGACACATGGAACGTAGGGTGGATGTTCATGTCAGAGGGCAACGCGAGCTCGACAGCTGCGTTCCCTACCATGCGCACAACGGGGTACGGACCAATCCAACGGGGCAACAGCTTTCGGGATCCCTCGGCAAAGGAACGCAGGTTCTTAGTGCTCAGCAGAACCATCTGTCCTTCCGAAAAGACCACGTCCCGCTTGGACTTGTTTTAGTACTCACAACTTCGCGTCTGTGATTCGGGATAAGAACGTCTTGGCAAAGGTCTTAGCCGCAGGGACATACACCTCCAGCTCACGCCACACAGGTAGCGCTGGGTGAAACCCATACGTCAGGAAGAACGGGCTTTGACCTGTCGACCGATTAACAGCATTGTTAATCGCGAACTCTGCCGCAGTCAGGTAAGTATCCCAAACGAGAGGCGTGCGACCAGCAAAGTTGCGCAACATATCCCCCAGGGTGCGGTTCGTGCGTTCGGTCTGGCCGTCAGACTGCGGGTGGTATGCCGTGCTCAGGTTAACCCGCATGCCCACGAGCTCGCAGAGCGCCTCCCAGAACTTAGACGTGAACTGACCGCCGCGGTCCGAGACTACGTTTTTAGGGACGCCGTGCAACCGAACCACGTTATCGAAAAACAGGCGTGCAGTCTGCTCCGCAGTGCAGGTCGACGTGGTAGGTGCAAGGTGAACCATCTTAGTCAAACGGTCGACCATGACAAGTACCGAGTCGTACCCTCCCTCAGTTTTGGGCAGCACGACCACGAAGTCCATGGAAACACTCTCCCAAGGCACGTCAGGGACCGGCAATGGTTGCAACAACCCGTGGCCCTTACCGGACAAAGCCTTGTTGCGCTGGCACAGGCTGCATGTCTGCACGAAGTTCTCGGCATCTCTCGCCAGACGAGACCACCAGAACGAGCGTCGCACCAGCTCGACCAGCCGTGTGCTACCTGGGTGTCCTGCCAACGGGTCCTTATGGAAACGGGAAAGAATGTCGCGACGAAGGGAATCATCGTTAGGCACGACGATCTGAGTCGCCGATCCTTCCGTCCGTAGCCAAAGACCATTCTGCTTGCGTAGGTGCTCAACGTTGCCAGGCGAAGCAAACCAGGAGTCGCTCGCATAGGCAGCCTTCAGGCGAGCCGCAAGGTCTGAGGACAGAGGCACGTCCGGGGTCGGTGGACGTTGGACAGGCGCCGCCAAAATCGCAGCATGTAGCGACGGATGTCGACTGAGAGCGTCGGCGATGTTGATCCGGCCGGCAACGTGCTCCCAGATACAGTCAAACCGCGCGAGGTACTCCATCCACCTCGCTTGACGTCGGTTCAACGTGGGGACGCTTTGCAAAAACGTCAGGGGCTTGTGGTCAGTCTTAAGGGTGAAGGGCCGTCCCTCTAGGTAACAACGCCACTCCTTAAGCGCGTGCAAGACCGCTAGCTCCTGCTCCCCTGTAGTGTAACGGGTTTCTGCACCCGTAAACTTCTTACTCGTGAAGGCGATCGGTCGCCCTTCCTGCAACATACAGCGCCGCTCCCAAACAACGAAGCATCCGAAAACACTTCGACACGAACGGCAACGAGTAGTCGGGGAAACGCAAGGGTAACGTTGTCGGCAACGACACGCTTTAGCTCTTCGAATGCCAGGTGACACTCGGGCGTCCACGCATTAGGCGAATCGAAACGCTCCCTTACGCGTCAAATCAGTGAGCGGGGCCGCGAGGACAGAGTACTGCTTGATGAACTTACGGAAATAGTTGGTAAAGCCGAGGAAGCTACGAAGCTCCTGAGGTTCCGAGGCGCTGGCCAATCGCGAACCACAGCTACCTTCCGTGGGTCCATCTTGACGCGGTGGCCGACACGATTGTGGCCCAAGTACTCCACCTGAGGCTGCGCCCAAAGCATTTGGCGCGCTTCGCAAACAATTGCTCCCGCCTCAACACCTCAAGCACAAGCTTAAGATGCTCCAGATGCTCCCTCGCGCGTCTTGGAGTAGACCAGGATGTCGTCCAAGTAGGCAGACGACGAACCTGTCGATGTACGGTCTAAACATGGATCCATGACCGCCTGAAAACGTCGAAGGGGCGTTAGTCAACCCGAACGACAAGACCGTGTACTCGAAGTGACCAAAGGGCGTCCGAAAAGCGGTTTTCGGCACATCAGACGCCAGCGATGCGAATCTGATTGTATCCCTGTTGCAAGTCGATCGAGCTGAAGTAGGCGAGCCCTTTAGCTTATCGAGCAGGTCGTCCCCGCGCGGCAATGGGTAACGGTTTTTGACCGTCCTCGCATTCAACCCCCTGTAATCGATGCACATGCGCAAGCTCCCATCCTTCTTACCGACAAACAGAATCGGCGCAGAGTACGGAGATGTGCTGGGGCGAATCATACCCTTTGCGAGCAGATCAGTTACCTGGTTGCTTCACCTCGTCCAACTCCAGAGACTTAACCTGTACATAGGCCTTGACAAAGGCTGAGCGCCGGGTACGAGTGGGATGGTATGGTCCACGGGACGCAAAGGAGGAAGCCAGGCACGTCACGAAAAACGTCTGCGTACCCTGTGAGCAGGCTTCAACCTCAGGATCCAAAGAAGACTGAGCGGTCCTCGCATTCAAATGCAACCTAGGCCTCAAAAGCAGTCCGTGGGCACCCTTCCGGATCATCCGGATGGCCTCTTTACGCCCGACTGGCTTGGGTTCGGAACGCTGCCCCATGGCTTTCACAGCGTAGTTAACCACAGGCTCCGCTTCAGACTTACCCCCCTCTGGCTCAACACTTACAAACAGCACGAAGGGTACTTTGCACGACAGAGTCCCCTTACGAAGGCGAAGGGTTCCAGACTCTAGGTCAATGCCGGCCCCATACTGCCGTAATGTTGAGGACCCCAGTATATATGTCGCAGTATCAGTCAGCTCACGCAACACATAAGGTTGGGTCGTAATACGCAGAGGACCTATACACAGGCGAAGGGTACCCACCAACCCACCCCCATCCGCGAGGGTAACCTGCGACCATTCCGACGACTGTGGGCGCAGACCCAATGCATTCACCTCTGCCGATGAGATGAAGTCGTCACTGGCGCCGGTATTGACGAGCGCCTTCAGGGTGCGACCAGCAAGATCGACCTGAATCAAGGGAACCCGATTGTCTGCCGGTTGCCGACTCTGCGGACGAAAGCAAGACGCTCAGGGTGGGTTCGAAAACGTTCGGCCAGAACCCTCAGAATGAGGTGCAGGAGCATCGTACCAAACGTCAACGGCGTAGGCCTGAACCGACAACGGAACAGGTGCACCTGCTAAATCAACACCGTTATATAGAACGGTGCCCGGCTCGAACCGGCAGACTTTCCGCATACCGTTAGCAAAGTCGAGGCTTTCACCGACTATAAGCGGGCAGAAGGACGCAAGCGGCAGTGTCTGGACGTTGACGCCTACTTCTCCTATAGAAGGTCAGCTGCACTGACAGCTCGCGCAGAGATGAGGGGAGGAACAAGACGGTGTGGACCTAACAAATCGATAGACGCCAGCGGTTTGCTCGGTGCATACAAGTTACACAGCGAGTCAAAACCTACACGTCCTGAGCGACCGTCGAGCGACAATCGACGTCCAATCGCGCGTTCGATTTGTTCAAGGACGAAGGCAACGGTGCCCTCACGGCTTGCCGCACTGACGACAACCGCCCACCCTCTAGTTCCGACTTCCCAGGTGGAGTCCCCTCCGAGCCATCCTGGGCAATCCCCTACTTTGGCCGCTGAGCCAAAGGCGGTAGGTAGGTGCGGGACACTCCCTCGTAGGATGTTCCGCCGACGCGCATCTCAGGCAAACCTTCTTGCTCTTCCGACGCGCAAGCTCGGAGTGCGTGCAACCCCATTTTTCCAACCAACCGTCGCTGGTGCGTTGTCGCTTGGTCTCGTTCTTAGCTTCGTGCGCAGCCGCAGCAGACGGTGAACCCCCTTTCCTCTTGCCCTTGGCTGGATCCGCGCGTGACCTGCGCGGTTGACCCTTTGCGGTTACCGATCCGGAAGCGCCGCAAACGCCGTGACCGCGATCCGTACGAACGGTGGTCACTGCTACCGTTGGCGTTCGACGCTCCGTTTCGGCCCCCTGGTCCATGGCCGCAGCGTCAGACGCCGGATCCTGCACTCGCATCAGTCCCCCACTACTAGCCCTACATCACCGCTACCAGATGCCATGGTAAATCGGCGACTGACCGGTCACAAACCTCGTGCGATAAAGGCACTCTCACACAGGTATCGGTCGAGCGACAATCAGACGGTTTTTAAGCCTACCGACGGAAAGCGCTCCCTGCAGATACAGCAAGTATCCGTCCAAAGAGTCTCGCACTTCGCGCGTGCGCGCAATAAGCGCCCGCAACTGATCCGGACTCGGATTCGAATCAGTCGATGCAGCGGCGAGTGAGACTCAATTCGATTCACCTGCGACTCAGAAGCGCGTACTTCGAACAGGCAAAACGAATGACAATGCAAGAGCAAGCAAGGCAATTACAGACCAGAGGCGGCCGCGGCCATCACAGCTCGGCCAAGCTCCTCCGCGAATGTATCCAAAGGACTAAGATTGCCCATCGCTGGCTCCAGCCATGAAAGTGACCTACTTACGGAAGAGATCAGGGTGAGACAGCAGGCCGTGAACGAACCTTGCGTCTCGATACCAAATTTGTTGTATCACTCCTCATAATCGCCCATTGATTCTGCGGAGAACAGGCTTAGTGCATCATGCTCGATTATATCGGAACGTACCAATCGAGGCAGCGGAAGTCTTCGATGCAAGGAGTTACAACGTATATTCCAAGACAGGCGTAGATGACGTGATAGCCTATCAGTGCCAAGCCGAGGCAATCATCATCTAACCGATGCAAATCGGTGCTCGGGCTTATCCAAGAAATACGGCCATAAGCGATATAAACGACGTAAGCTCAACCAAAGCGCGGTTAGCTTATATAAATAGCAATCGCAATGTTCGTGTGGTGATTCTCCACTTAGGCCGTCAATGCGCATAGCAGATATACTCGCAGCGACGGCTCGCGGTACAAGAGATCTGCAAGTAGTAAGTGTACTACCAAGATCCCGCGTGCGGATATTGCTATATAAGCCGTCATAGCAATAATGCAATGTCCTTTACTCGCGTAAAGGTGCCGACTACGCCATCGCGCGTAGTGTTGCATTCGACGCGCCGCATCACTCGAGCCATTGCCTTGCGACCTCAAGGTACGCCCGCATTATCATGCTCGTGCGCGCGCGTATGCATAGTGCAAGTGTTATCGTTAGTGCGCGTTGCCATGCAATGCCTCATGCGTTTTAGATAGTCTGCGACCCAAGTCGCCGGACCATGCGCACTTATCGCGGATGCCGATCACGCAATGCATGCTTGCAGCGTTGTGCACAATGCGTAAGGCGTTATGCTGTCCGCGGGTTGCTTGTGCCCTTAGCTAGTGCGCCTAACATGTGCGGTTGCGACGTGCCGCGTGACATGCGTGCGATCGCGTCGCGTCCGCTGCCGTACTACTCCAAGCGTATCCACGTACGACAGCTGACGTCATCGGTGCCGTACCGCTCCGTCGCGCCACGTACGACAGTGCCGTACCGCTCCGTCGCGCCCACGTACGACAGTGCCGTTCCATTCCGTGTACTATAGTGCCGTACCGTCGTACCGTGCCATACCGTCGTACCGTGCCGTACCGTCGTGCCGTACCGTCGTACCGTGTCGTACCGTTCCGTCGCGCCCACGTACGACAGTGCCGTACCACTCCGTCGCGCCCACGTACGACAGTGCCGTACCGCTCCGTCGCGCCCACGTACGACAGTGCCGTACCATTCCGTGTACGATAGTGTCGTACCGCTCTGGCGCGCCCACGTACGACAGGGTGACGTGGTGTCGTGCGCGATAGGGCGATGGTGGGTGCAACTCTAGCAGAGCTTAGGAAAAGTGACGCGTGGTACAACAGTATACCTCCTGCCAGCCATGCGCACATTGATTCTGCGGAGAACCAGGCCTTAGTGCGCAGTGCTGGGACGATATCAGGACATACCAATTGAGGCAGCGGAAGTCTTGGATGCAGGCAGTTACACAATGTACGATCCTAGACAGGTGCAGATGGTGTGAGAGGCTATCAGCGCCTAGCCGAGGCAATCATCATTTTTTCAAAGAAATATGACCGGAGACGGTATAAAGGAGTAAGCTCAACCAAAGCTCGGTTAGCTTAACTGAGCATTAATCTTCTTAACAGGTTGTGAATGAGTATAGCTAATGTAGTAGTTGAGAGCCGCAAAGGCCTCTCGAGATGCTGATGCGTGTTTCTGCACATCTATATTGTGCTAGAGTGTGTACGACTACTACAGCTAATACACTCATAATGACAGTTTGCATCTCTAAGTAGTAAGTGTCCTACCGTGATCCTGCATGCAGATATTGCCATATAAGCTGTCATAGCAATAATGCAATATTTTTACTTGCGTGTAGGTGCTGACTACACCATCAGTGTTATTACAGCAATTGACGTGCCTCACCGCTCGAGCCATCGCCTCGCAACCTCAAGGTACGCTTGCGTTATCATGCTTGGGCGTGCACATATGCACAGTGCACATGTTATCAGCAGGATGTGCGCATATGCTTGATGCGTTATGCACTCATGGTCGTCCGTGACCAAGTTGCCAGAATGCGCACAACCATTGCAATGCCAATCACGTGATGCTGTTATTGCCAATGCATGATTGTGAGGATAATGCACAATGCGTTAAGCGTTATGCTGCTCGTGGGTTGCTTGTGCCCTTAGCCATTGCTCATAACGCATGCGTTGTGATATGCTGTGTGGCGCGAGCGGTATGCGTGCATTGGAGCGGTCACACCACATCGGCTGCCGTACTACTCCAATGTCCACGTACGACACAGATATTGTACTACTCCAGGGGACATGTACGACATCTACATGTACTACATTACCATCGCCCACGTATGACGGGGGCCATCAAACGTTGCCATTGTCCACGTACGACAGGGGTCATCGCATGCTGCTGGCCACCCCCTGTGTGACATGGTGATGATGGTGGGTGCAACATGGCAAGGATTGGAGCAAAGTGGAGCGTGGTACAACAATATTCACTGCAGGGTAGCAAGGGCTATTTACCTGTGGTGTGAGGGTATATATAATGAATGAGACAATGAGTGAGACATTTTGACATCATGAAGCTACATGTGTGATGTATAGTATCTTTATACTATCTGTCCTTTTCACCCTTCACCTTCCAATCCTCCTACCATGCCCTGGAGACAGGCATGGAAATTGCTTGAAATTGCTTGAGCATTGATAATGTTGTGACAGCATTGACAACACTGTTGGCATTGCTTTCTTTATATCTGTGCATTGACAATCAGGTGAAAAACTCATTTCTGTCAGACTTCAGGCCTCAGAGGAGCAATCTAGCGGTTAGGTGCGTGGCTTGAAGGACTTGTATCTAAGGCCTAACTTTTGTACGCCACCTAGCTAGTCGATGTTGTCCTCATCGCATCATCAGCACCTTGACTTCATTCATATTTATGTATATTTTACAAGTATAGCATTGGTGTCGTTTTATTTTATTTGGTTTACATTATGAATGTTGGCGCCATGCATGCACGTTTATGTGCAATTCCTTTGCAGAACAGGTTAAACCTGTGACAGGTTACAGGTACTAAGTGATGTATGTATAGACTATGGATTGTGTGTTCACTTGCAGTACATCTACTACAGGGTTCCTAGCTCAGTGGTAGAGCAGCTGACTTGCAGATCAGCAGGTCTCCGGTTCGAACCCGGAGGGGCCCTTTGAACGCGATTTCGGAAATGCCAAACACTAATCAAGCACGGCTGTAGCATGCCAAACAACAAGCCTAGCAGCTCAGCAGAAGAAAGCTGGCAGAAGCATTGTGGGGGGTGACAGGTTGTCGCATCAGCAGGGGTCAGGAGAGGAGGAGCAGGGGATAGGAGGGGAGCAGAGGCACGGCAGGGGGCAGGCTAGGGGGCACCCGAAAACCCTAGCAGACAGGGGGGGGAATGAGACGGAACGGAGGGGGGGCAAGTACGGCACGGAGGGGAGATAGAGACAGGGGGAGTCAGCATGGACACGACAGACCCAGACCATACAGACAGACATACAGACAGACAGACATACAGACAGACAGACCAGACAGACATACCAGACAGAATACATACAACAGACAGATACATACCCTAAGACATACAGACATACCGACAGACAGACATACAGACTACATACACATACAGACAGACATACAGAACCGACATACATACAACACATACATACATACATACATACATACATACACATACATACATACATACAGATACGACATCATACATACATACAACATACATCATACATACCATACATACATACAATAAATAAGAATATATAACATACATACATACATACATTAAGAATAGAAGATATAAACATAATCATACATACATATATATAAGAAATAAATACATATATATGGCTCTAGGCTCCTATATATGCTAGCTCCTTATATATATACATATATATATAGAATATAACATACATACATACATACATACATACATACATACATACATACATAAATAAGAATGCATCAATATACATCATACATACATATATAAATCATATAAATACATCATAAATAAGAATAAATACATACATCATATAAATAAGAATGCATGAATATACATCATACATACATATATACATCATATAGATAAGAATGCCCTAATATAGGCATGTTAGGTTGCCGGTGGCAACTCTCCCTGACTTGGCTTCGCAGCGCGAACCGATGATCGCCGGTTCAAATCCTACCAAGTCCACCTTTTTGCTAAGGCAGAATTAACGGCGAGTTTCGCGCTCGCGGCGGCTTACGTTTCTCGCGAGTTCTTCGCTTTTTGATCCCCGGCACGAACAGCCACCCTTTTTCCGCTGGTTTTATCTTCTTCTACTCTTCTTTCTTCTGCGGGGATAGCGGCGACCTTCTTGACTGCTGCGACTTGGAACATTTCGCGAAATTTCCGACTTTTAGCCGCCAACACGAACAACCGCCTCCTTCCAGCCTTTGTTTTCTGCTTTTATATGCCCTATTAACGCTCTTTATGGCCGCAATTCACCGCGCGCGGACCACCGCGCGACCAACTAAATCTAATGGCCAGGAGACAGCTGCAGCAATCAGAGGCCCGCCCGACCGACCTCAGATGGCCAAACGCTTTGTCAACCTGGAACAAATTCAACGAGAATTACCAGCCGGGACTCCCGTCCTTCTAGACCAAGAGTCTGTGGTCCTGGATGTCCATTGGCCCCCAGAGTCAAACCCGGCAGACATCCACGCCCAGCTCTTTGGGCCACTCACGGACGCCATCATTACCACGGTGTACGGAGTTATGGTTGCCAACATGCCGGGCCTACCATGCAGTCTGCCTAAGGTAGGCAGGCATCACCAGTACAAGCACCCTAATGGCAACGTGGTGCAAGAAATGACCATTCTTCTCCCAAAGGGGGGAATGGCATGGCTACTTTCCTCAGCCGTGGTTGCCAAGGGACACCTGAGACTGGGACAAGTCCACCTCCTCCCGAACAACCCACCTATAACAGTGGAGGTCCACATCAAAAACCTATACAAGGTGCAGCCAGTTTTCTGGGAGATTTCTGGTGTGCCTTCCAGCTTATCTCCGCCAGCCATCCCTAGCTTCCTAGCGCAGGCTTATTCATCAGAACGAGTGTCCTGGCTCAGGACCGATTTCCAAGACCTCAAGCCCACACGCATGGCAGACACTTGGCGGATATTAAAATGGCACCAGGCTCCCCCAGCCTGCCGCACCAGAGCCTGTTTAGCCTAGGACGTCCGGGGGGCCTTTCGAGCCAAGGTCTACTGGTGGCTTCTAGACTTCGGTCAGTAGTAGAAGAGGCCCCGTTTTTTATGCCCTGCATGCCCCCCCCACGCTTGGAGCTCACGCGCCAGCGGGACATGCTACGTCAACGAATGTTGCCACATCCGCCAAATCCCCCGGCCCAGCCCATAGCTCAACCGAGTGGTCTGGACCCCTCATCCAGAACTTCCAACACTGTGCCATCCTTTGCGGATGTTCTCAGGCAGCCCCCGCAGGTGCGCCCATGGCCACCTGTACCCAGCTCACTGGCGCCTTTCCCACCGGGGGTGCCCCAACCTGTGGCCCCACCACCCCCACCGATCCCCCAAGAGATCGCCACCACAGCAGCAACTGCAGCCGTGGCCAGGAAAGCAGCAGCCAAAGCCGCAGCAGCTGCATGCAAGGCCAGAGCCTCTACTACTACCTCCAACATAGTCACAGATCCCATGGGAGCCCTGGCAGGGTACAACAGACTGGGGGAACAGCCCCTCCCACTCCACAGCCCCTGGTGACCAACCCAACAGCGGCGAATGCCAGCCCCCAGGACTCCACACTCAGGATGCCCCAGCCTCAGACCATATCCCCGCCAAGTCAGCAGGAGCCCCCATGCATGTCACCTGCTACACCAGGTGCACCAGCTACAGTACGGCCTACAACCAGTGTGGAGACGGGCCAAAACGCAACTCCACCACTTACCCCCCGACCAGCTTCAAAGCCAAACAACCAGGGAGTGGTGAAAGAGGTCAGCTCACCAGCTGGACACCCCCGTCCCAGCAGGCCACGGACACAGCGTCTATCGAACAGTCATGCTCCCACTAGTACTCAACAAAAGAAAATACGGAAGCAGCGACTGACCCACCTGCCAGAGGAGGTACGAGCCCAGCGACACATGGCCCAAACAGAGAGAGCCCGACAAGCCCGGAAGGCCAACCTAGCTATGCGGCGGACGAAGAGGGAATCAACAGTTACGGGTGGCATATCCAAGGAGATAACCCGACCTCGGCGCACATCCACCCAGCGATCCCGACAAATCCAAAACCACCCCAACCCATCCCAGGACATGGATTGTGATGGGAAGGAGTTCAACCCCCCCAATCGGGAATCCCAAGCCGAATAATGATCAGAGGAATCACAAGAAATCAGCGACAGGGAGCTATCTCAGGGCACCCACTGCGCATAGCCACGCACAACATGCGAGGACTTCTGGCCCTCTCATGGCAGTAGACTTCAGGCAGCTGCTCGACAATGGGCTGAGTTGCGGCTGGATGTAGTGTGTCTGCAGGAAACCCATCATACTACCATTCAACACCAGTGCCTTTTCGAACGGGACCTGCGCTATGCCACCACACAGATCCACACACAAAACTGGAAGGTAGCGGCCTACTCTTGGTCTAGCTCGACACATACAGCAGGAGTGCTCATCCTCATCAGACAGGGGCTAGCATCAGCTCTGGCACCAAAACCGGCCACACCCCAGCATCCATGTATGCGTGGCCGTTTTGCAGATTGTATCCTCCACTGGGGAGGACACCGCTTGCACATCTGCAATGTTTACCTCCCTCCTGGCACCAACTCAATGGCTATGGAAACCCGCCGACAACTCTTTGAGATTGCTCTGGCCGCCACCACAGCTACAGCCATGGAGAACAATAGGGACACCACTCTTATCTGGGCAGGAGATTTCAACTTTGTGGAAAACCCTGAGTGGGACTCATCCGCGGGAAGAGATGGGCGGCAGGCGGATAGGCCAATTACGGAGATGAGACATCGGGCAGGCCCAACGATGGTCGATACCCACCGACACCTCCACCCCAGGCGCCGGGACTTCACTCACCTGTACCATGCGCCTATCCGGGAGGCTCACGCCTGGATCGCATCTATATCAATGGAGCCATGCTGCCATACATTTGCCACACAGCCATCTCCTTCCATACACCTTCAGACCACCGTCCCGCCATGCTTCATCTTCTACCACGCAGAAATGAGATCAAGGGCCCTGGCATCAAGCGTATACGCATGGCCTTCACTGAGCATCAAGATCTGGTTGCCAGCATGGCTGGATGGATCCGAGACCAATGCCAAGAGGCACCGTCAGCTGAAGAGAACCCCGGCAACTTAATTGCTTGGTGGCCAGGTTTTAAGCGCAGATTAACCAGCCTAGCTCATCAGCTCAACAAGGTTGCACAACAACGCAGGCAGCAGCCAAGCCAACATACCCAGGAGGCCCGCCTTGAGGTCCAACGGGCCCAACAAGCCCTGGACGCAACGCCACACTCACCACAGCTCCTGCAGCAGCTAGTAGACACCCAAGCCAGTCTTGCTAGGATGCATATTGCAGACAACCTCAGGGCAGCAAATAAAGCCCGGATCCACTGGTTGCATGCAGGAGAGCGTCCTGGCCCCGCCCTGACCAACTTCCTGCAAACCCCAAGCCAGGACCAACAAGCAGCCCCAGTGGCACTCCAGGCACGCTCAGGCCGTCTGGTCACTAACCCAGCTCAGTTACCTCAGGTTGTTGCGGACTTTTGGGCAGAGGTTTGCAGAGCCCCCGACTTCACCACGCCTGAAGACCGCCAGTCAGTGCTAACCCAGTTAGCAGCAGCCAACATCCGTCTTCCTGAGGAAGCTGATGAAGTGGTCGGGTCCCCACCATTACGGTGGCTGAGCTAGGGTTCGCACTGAAGAAGAGCCAGCCAGGCAAAGCACCTGGTTGGGATGGCATCCCCACGGATCTGTACCGGAAGTTCTGGCCAGAGATTGGCAATACCATGGCAGCCCTCTTCACTGCTATCGGCAAAACAGAGCAGGTGCCAACAGGCTTCCGGGATGGTATCATTAAGGTGCTTTACAAAAAGGGAGACCCCAAACAGCCTGGCAACTACCGCCCTATTACACTGCTTTGCTCGGACTACCGCCTGCTGGCCAAAGTGTTGGCAAATCGCCTAGGGCCAGCCCTGGGGCGAATCATCAGCCCTGAACAGTCAGCCTTTTTGCCCAAGAGGCACATTGGGGCCAGCGTTCTCTTTCTGCGCCATCTGCCTCATCTTTTACGTAAATTGAACCGCCAAGGCATGCTGGCTTTCCTGGACTTTGCGAAAGCTTACGACACAGTGGACCGCAACTTCCTGCTGGGGGCTATGGAGGCAATGGGAGCAGGACCTCAGCTTTGCAGGTGGACCCGGCTGTTGCTCAGCAACACACGGGCACGAGCCATGATGAACGGTTTCAAGTCCAGGCTTGTCAAGATGGAGGCGGGGGTGCGACAGGGATGCCCCCTAGCACCCCTGCTGTATCTCTTTGTTGGCCAGGCCCTGTTCTGCTGGCTAAAAAGCCAAGAGCTGGGCCTCCGCCTCTTGCCTTCAGATGAAGACAGGGTCACAGCCTGTCAGTTTGCTGATGATGCAGAAGTCACTCTGGAAGGAGAGGAATCCGTGCCAGCCTTCCTTGCAGCCATGGGTACCTTCGCCAGGGCGTCTGGTCAACACCTTAACCTGGATAAAGTGGAACTTCTGCCTATAGGGGCTACGAATGACCGACGGCAGGGGCACACTATCAACGGCCTTAAGGTGGTCACTACTGCAACAGCCCTTAACTTGCCTATGGACAACCAACTGCAGCCACCTCAACCGGACTGGCCTAAGATGCTTGCTCTGGCCTACAAGAGGATGCAACGTCTAGCCCATTATCCGCTCTCTGCCTTTGGCCGGGCTGCAGCAGTATCAGCTTATTGTCTACAAACAGTCACTTGGCATATGGAGCATGGTGGACCACCTCCAGATACCACCCTGAGCAACATTGAGCGTCTAGCTGCTCGCCTTGTTGATCGGCAACAGGGCCCGAAGATCAGGGCCAACGCTTCACTGGAGTGCCTAGCAGACTCTTAGTAGGACATCCCTCTATTGGTGGTTTTGGCCTACTGCCACTCAGGCAACACATCCGGGCAAGGCAAGCAGTGTGGGGCAGTGCGCTTCATCCGAGGGACTCTGATGGCCAGGAGTGCGGGAGAGAGGGTAACACCCGTGGGATCTACGATGGCTACAATAGCTGAGGAAGAGGAGGAACAGCTGGCTACTTATGGTAATGATCATAGTATCCACCCGTGGATCCGGACCCTGGCCACCTACCTGGAGATCACTCATCCAGCTTTTAAGCCTTGGGCCCTTACCACTGCCCACGCAACTGGGCCTTGGCTGGGTGGAGAGACCTTGCCTGAGGATATCAGCCGGATTGTAGGGGCCTTGGCACATCTACCACCATTAGAAGATGTCAGCAACCCCCCTTTAGCCCCCGGAGACTGGTGCTGGGCAGCTGCCCTGTGGGGTAATCCATTGTTGCCCAACAATGTGGATGCTGGGAGAAGTACCAATGGGCACAACTTCCGCCCAGGCCTGGAAGCACGACACCCGCTGCTGGCTTCTTGCAGAAAACTACTTACAGTAGGCGACCTGGTAAGGGTGTATGACATGCTGGAGCACAGCCAAACACCCCTCCCTCGAACAACTAACTGGCTGGATTGGACCCTCCAGTATCTAGACCCCATAGCTAACCCCACCCAACTGCGAGACAAGGAGTCTACCCATAGGGCTCTTTCAGCCTTATGCAATGATATCAGCCCATCATGGCTAGCAGCAGCACGGGAGGTCGTTCATCGCTTACAACCCCAACAACAGATCAGGATGGAGGACAGAATGCAGCAGCAGTTGCAAGCACCACCAGACTGTACCACAGTGATGGCCATGATAGTCAGGCGGTTGGGCTGGAGATTGCCAGGAGACTCGGGTATAGTGCCTTTCTACCATCTTACGGTCAGCCAAGCTACCCAGCTGCAAGGAGGTTCAACTACGGAGGAGCGTTTGGAGCTGCTGACAGCCTTTGTGAGGGAGGCTCTAGGGGTGTCAACCGATAGCCCAACTCCTCCCTACCTTGCCACCAACCTCCAGCACTTTCAGGCAACCCTAGCTCGGCTATGGACAGCAGTTCATTGGGAGAACAAAAACAAAGAGACGCTGTGGCGTTTGGTGGTTGATGGGATACCCTTGCCGGGCAACACACACCTTTCCAGGGTGCCCATCAAACCCTGTGAGTGTGGGAGCTATGGAGGAGATACTGATCAGCCTTACTCCCCACGCATGCATCACTTCTGGGAATGTCCAATAGCCAAGGCGGTGCGAGAGCAGATTGACAGGCATCTGCGACTGCTGTCACCAGCCACCATAGAGGGGGGCATAACCAGGCAACAGCTGTGGCTCGTCCAAGCGCCAACCGGGTGCGAACAGGCACCTTGGGACGTGATAGCCATGGCTGCATTGTCTTCTATGGAATATGGCAGGTACTGTCTCCGGGCTGCAACCCGGGAACAAAGGCAACAGGGGGCTTCTACCCACGGACGGCAGCAACAACCACAGACCCGGACAGCAGAGCAGGGACCCCGTCAACGGGCTATTACTGACTTCTTCAACCGGTTAGGGGGCTTTACGCAAGAGGAGGATGAAGCTGCCAACACACATCCAAGCATCTACACGACACAGCCAACTTTGGACAATGCAGTACAAACAACAGCTTCTCCCCTGGACCAAGCACAGGCCCGTACAGTTGCTGACTTCTGGACTCGCTTGCACTCTTTTGCAGCGCTGGGTATCCCTAAATATGGCTGGGATCGGGTGGGACCGCACCATCCCATCCTAGCCATAGTTGGAGCTCAGTTGAGATGTGATTCTCCTATGGAAATCACCGACCGTGGAGCAGAGAGAGCAGAGCAGGGTCCTTAGGGTGGGGTTTTGAGGAGGTTTGAGGGAGAAGTAGGGGGAGAGAGGAGGAGAGTTGGAGAGAACGGGCAGGCAGCCTGGTGTTTGAGGAGGGGCAGGGAGAGAGTGGAGGGTCTCGTGGCTGGAGGAGCCTGTGTCCAGGCACTGGGTTCTGAGGGTTTTGGGGGAGGCAGTGAGAGAGGTCTTTCCCTCTTGTGCAGTGCAGGTGTTTGAGGGGCCAGCTGTGGGTGGGGCGGGAGGCTTTCTAGGGGGGCGCCAATTTGGCTCGTCATCCCCCCCTCTGTCTTTAGCTGGGTTCTTCCTCCTTGGCTGTGTTTGAGTGTGCTCTCCTGTTGGCGTCTCTCATCTGAGGGCTTCTGTGCGTCTTTTTCAGGCTCTTGCTAGTTCAGTTTTGTGTTGGAGGAGAGTAATCCCTTTCTTTGTGCAGTTAGTCGCCCCCTTGTTTTCTTTTGTTCCCTCCTCGTTTTCGTGGTGCTCCTCAGTGCTCTGTTAGTGGCCAGGCTAGAGCCTCTGAGTCGTTTTTGCTCTAGCTGGTCTTAGTGAGAGGGGGAGCACGTGGCAGGACAGACAGACAAGCCACGTGCCCCTCCCCTGCGCTGTGGCTTCGGTCGCGGTCAGGCCCCTTGGTGCTCGCCCTTGGTAGGGTGAGTCGCCCACAGGGTAACACCCAATACATACAGACAGACAGACATACAGACATACAGACACACATACAGACAGACAGTACAGACCACACAGAAGACAGACATACAGATACAGACATACAGACATACATACAGACATACATACAGCATACATACATACATACATACATACTACATACATACATACAGACATACATACATACATACATACATACATACATACTACATACATACATACAGACATACATACATACAGACATACATACATACATACATACATACATACATACATACATACATACATACATACATACATACATACATACATAACATACATACATACATACATACATACATACGTACTTCTCCCAGCATCCACATTGTTGGGCAACAATGGATTACCCCACAGGGCAGCTGCCCAGCACCAGCCCCCGGAGACTGGTGCTGGGCAGCTGCCCTGTGGGGTAATCCATTGTTGCCCAACAATGTGGATGCTGGGAGAAGTACCAATGGGCACAACTTCCGCCCAGGCCTGGAAGCACGACACCCGCTGCTGGCTTCTTGCAGAAAACTACTTACAGTAGGCGACCTGGTAAGGGTGTATGACATGCTGGAGCACAGCCAAACACCCCTCCCTCGAACAACTAACTGGCTGGATTGGACCCTCCAGTATCTAGACCCCATAGCTAACCCCACCCAACTGCGAGACAAGGAGTCTACCCATAGGGCTCTTTCAGCCTTATGCAATGATATCAGCCCATCATGGCTAGCAGCAGCACGGGAGGTCGTTCATCGCTTACAACCCCAACAACAGATCAGGATGGAGGACAGAATGCAGCAGCAGTTGCAAGCACCACCAGACTGTACCACAGTGATGGCCATGATAGTCAGGCGGTTGGGCTGGAGATTGCCAGGAGACTCGGGTATAGTGCCTTTCTACCATCTTACGGTCAGCCAAGCTACCCAGCTGCAAGGAGGTTCAACTACGGAGGAGCGTTTGGAGCTGCTGACAGCCTTTGTGAGGGAGGCTCTAGGGGTTGTCAACCGATAGCCCAACTCCTCCCTACCTTGCCACCAACCTCCAGCACTTTCAGGCAACCCTAGCTCGGCTATGGACAGCAGTTCATTGGGAGAACAAAACAAAGAGACGCTGTGGCGTTTGGTGGTTGATGGGATACCCTTGCCGGGCAACACACACCTTTCCAGGGTGCCCATCAAACCCTGTGAGTGTGGGAGCTATGGAGGAGATACTGATCAGCCTTACTCCCCACGCATGCATCACTTCTGGGAATGTCCAATAGCCAAGGCGGTGCGAGAGCAGATTGACAGGCATCTGCGACTGCTGTCACCAGCCACCATAGAGGGGGGCATAACCAGGCAACAGCTGTGGCTCGTCCAAGCGCCAACCGGGTGCGAACAGGCACCTTGGGACGTGATAGCCATGGCTGCATTGTCTTCTATGGAATATGGCAGGTACTGTCTCCGGGCTGCAACCCGGGAACAAAGGCAACAGGGGGCTTCTACCCACGGACGGCAGCAACAACCACAGACCCGGACAGCAGAGCAGGGACCCCGTCAACGGGCTATTACTGACTTCTTCAACCGGTTAGGGGGCTTTACGCAAGAGGAGGATGAAGCTGCCAACACACATCCAAGCATCTACACGACACAGCCAACTTTGGACAATGCAGTACAAACAACAGCTTCTCCCCTGGACCAAGCACAGGCCCGTACAGTTGCTGACTTCTGGACTCGCTTGCACTCTTTTGCAGCGCTGGGTATCCCTAAATATGGCTGGGATCGGGTGGGACCGCACCATCCCATCCTAGCCATAGTTGGAGCTCAGTTGAGATGTGATTCTCCTATGGAAATCACCGACCGTGGAGCAGAGAGAGCAGAGCAGGGTCCTTAGGGTGGGGTTTTGAGGAGGTTTGAGGGAGAAGTAGGGGGAGAGAGGAGGAGAGTTGGAGAGAACGGGCAGGCAGCCTGGTGTTTGAGGAGGGGCAGGGAGAGAGTGGAGGGTCTCGTGGCTGGAGGAGCCTGTGTCCAGGCACTGGGTTCTGAGGGTTTTGGGGGAGGCAGTGAGAGAGGTCTTTCCCTCTTGTGCAGTGCAGGTGTTTGAGGGGCCAGCTGTGGGTGGGGCCGGGAGGCTTTCTAGGGGGGCGCCAATTTGGCTCGTCATCCCCCCCTCTGTCTTTAGCTGGGTTCTTCCTCCTTGGCTGTGTTTGAGTGTGCTCTCCTGTTGGCGTCTCTCATCTGAGGGCTTCTGTGCGTCTTTTTCAGGCTCTTGCTAGTTCAGTTTTGTGTTGGAGGAGAGTAGTCCCTTTCTTTGTGCAGTTAGTCGCCCCCTGTTTTCTTTTGTTCCCTCCTCGTTTTCGTGGTGCTCCTCAGTGCTCTGTTAGTGGCCAGGCTAGAGCCTCTGAGTCTTTCTTTGCTCTAGCTGGTCTTAGTGAGAGGGGGAGCACGTGGCAGGACAGACAGACAAAGCCACGTGCCCCTCCCCTGCGCTGTGGCTCGGTCCGGTCAGGCCCCTTGGTGCTCGCCCTTGTAGGGTGAGTCGCCCACAGTGTAACACCCCAATACATACATACATACATACATACATACATACATACATACATACATACATACATACATACATACATACATACATACACACATACATATCAAACATACATATCAAACATACATATCAAACATACATATCAAACATACATCATACTCAGATATTGTCCTTGTCATGCACACCATACAGTTACGCATTCTGTACAAAGCATTATTATTCCATGTCATACATGTCAGATGCTTCCACAAGGTGTGCACGATACATGGCATGTGTTGTGTGCAGTGGCACTCAAACATGTTTGATTTGAGTGCCACTCACTAACAACAGCAGCAACATACAAGTAGCATAATGCTTAATGCATTATTATTGCTATTATGCATTCACAATAGTGATATTATGCATTTGCATATGCAATGGTTGCATGTGTTGTATACCTCCTGCCAGCCATGCGCACATTGATTCTGCGGAGAACCAGGCTTAGTGCGCAGTGCTGGACGATATCAGGACATACCAATTGAGGCAGCGGAAGTCTTGGATGCAGGCAGTTACACAATGTACGATCCTAGACAGGTGCAGATGGTGTGAGAGGCTATCAGCGCCTAGCCGAGGCAATCATCATCTAACCGATGTAACATGATGCTCAGGTTTATCAAAGAAATATGACCGGAGACGGTATAAAGGAGTAAGCTCAACCAAAGCTCGGTTAGCTTAACTGAGCATTAATCTTCTTAACAGGTTGTGAATGAGTATAGCTAATGTAGTAGTTGAGAGCCGCAAAGGCCTCTCGAGATGCTGATGGCGTGTTTCTGCACATCTATATTGTGCTAGAGTGTGTACGACTACTACAGCTAATACACTCATAATGACAGTTTGCATCTATAAGTAGTAAGTGTCCTACCGTGATCCTGCATGCAGATATTGCCATATAAGCTGTCATAGCAATAATGCAATGTTTTTTACTTGCGTGTAGGTGCTGACTACACCATCAAGTGTATTACAGCAATTGACGTGCCTCACCTCTCGAGCCATCGCCTCGCAACCTCAAGGTACGCTTGCGTTATCATGCTTGGGCGTGCACATATGCACAGTGCACATGTTATCAGCAGGATGTGCGCATATGCTTGATGCGTTATGCACTCATGGTCGTCCGTGACCAAGTTGCCAGAATGCGCACAACCATTGCAATGCCAATCACGTGATGCTGTTATTGCCAATGCATGATTGTGAGGATAATGCACAATGCGTTAAGCGTTATGCTGCTCGTGGGTTGCTTGTGCCCTTAGCCATTGCTCATAACGCATGCGTTGTGATATGCTGTGTGGCGCGAGCGGTATGCGTGCATTGGAGCGGTCACACCACATCGGCTGCCGTACTACTCCAATGTCCACGTACGACACAGATATTGTACTACTCCAGGGGACATGTACGACATCTACATGTACTACATTACCATCGCCCACGTATGACGGGGGCCATCAAACGTTGCCATTGTCCACGTACGACAGGGGTCATCGCATGCTGCTGGCCACCCCCGTGTGACATGGTGATGATGGTGGGTGCAACATGGCAAGGATTGGAGCAAAGTGGAGCGTGGTACAACAATATTCACTGCAGGGTAGCAAGGGCTATTTACCTGTGGTGTGAGGGTATATATAATGAATGAGACAATGAGTGAGACATTTTGACATCATGAAGCTACATGTGTGATGTATAGTATCTTTATACTATCTGTCCTTTTCACCCTTCACCTTCCAATCCTCCTACCCATGCCCTGGAGACAGGCATGGAAATTGCTTGAAATTGCTTGAGCATTGATAATGTTGTGACAGCATTGACAACACTGTTGGCATTGCTTTTCTTATATCTGTGCATTGACAATCAGGTGAAAAACTCATTTCTGTCAGACTTCAGGCCTCAGAGGAGCAATCTAGCGGTTAGGTGCGTGGCTTGAAGGACTTGTATCTAAGGCCTAACTTTTGTACGCCACCTAGCTAGTCGATGTTGTCCTCATCGCATCATCAGCACCTGACTTCATTCATATCTTATGTATATTTTACAAGTATATAGCATTGGTGTCGTTTATTTTATTTGGTTTACATTTATGATGTTGGCGCCATGCATGCACGTTTATGTGCAATTCCTTTGCAGAAACAGGTTAAACCTGTGACAGGTTACCAGGTACTAAGATGATGTACTGTATAGACTATGGATTGTGTGTTCACTTGCAGTACATCTACTACAGGGTTCCTAGCTCAGGGTGTAGAGCAGCTGACTGCAGATCAGCAGGTCTCCGGTTCGAACCCGGAGGGGCCCTTTTGAACGCGATTTCGGAAATGCCAAACACTAATCAAGCACGTCTGTAGCATGCCAAAACAACAAGCCTAGCAGCTCAGCAGAAGAAAGCTGTGCAGAAGCATTTGTTGGGGGTGACAGGTTGTCGTCATCATCATTGTCTTATCATGATATCATTGTCATATTATTGTATCAAGATGCACGCATGGGGCCAGGCTTAGGGTTTAAACCCTAAACCCTATCATACTGGATGGTGGAATGATACGGAACTTAGTTGGCAAGTACGGCACTGATGTTGGAGATGACATGTAGCATACAGGAGACAGACAGACCCAGACATACCGACATACATACAGACATACATCCATACATACAGACATACAGACATACATACATACAGACAGACACAGACATACATACATACAGACATACATACAGACATACTACATACATACTAAATCCTACATACATACAGAAATACATACCTACATACATAAATACAGACTAATAATACCATACAGACTATACATACATACATACATAATACACACATACATATCAAAACATACATACATAAATACATACACACATAATACATACATACTATACATACATACATACTTGCTTCTTGCAGAAAACTACTTACAGTAGGCGACCTGGTAAGGGTGTATGACATGCTGGAGCACAGCCAAACACCCCTCCCTCGAACAACTAACTGGCTGGATTGGACCCTCCAGTATCTAGACCCATAGCTAACCCCACCCAACTGCGAGACAAGGAGTCTACCCATAGGGCTCTTTCAGCCTTATGCAATGATATCAGCCATCATGGCTAGCAGCAGCACGGGAGGTCGTTCATCGCTTACAACCCCAACAACAGATCAGGATGGAGGACAGAATGCAGCAGCAGTTGCAAGCACCACCAGACTGTACCACAGTGATGGCCATGATAGTCAGGCGGTTGGGCTGGAGATTGCCAGGAGACTGGGTATAGTGCCTTTCTACCATCTTACGGTCAGCCAAGCTACCCAGCTGCAAGGAGGTTCAACTACGGAGGAGCGTTTGGAGCTGCTGACAGCCTTTGTGAGGGAGGCTCTAGGGGTGTCAACCGATTAGCCCAACTCCTCCCTACCTTGCCACCAACCTCCAGCACTTTCAGGCAACCCTAGCTCGGCTATGGACAGCAGTTCATTGGGAGAACAAAAACAAAGAGACGCTGTGGCGTTTGGTGGTTGATGGGATACCCTTGCCGGGCAACACACACCTTTCCAGGGTGCCCATCAAACCCTGTGAGTGTGGGAGCTATGGAGGAGATACTGATCAGCCTTACTCCCCACGCATGCATCACTTCTGGGAATGTCCATAGCCAAGGCGGTGCGAGAGCAGATTGACAGGCATCTGCGACTGCTGTCACCAGCCACCATAGAGGGGGGCATAACCAGGCAACAGCTGTGGCTCGTCAAGCGCCAACCGGGTGCGAACAGGCACCTTGGGACGTGATAGCCATGGCTGCATTGTCTTCTATGGAATATGGCAGGTACTGTCTCCGGGCTGCAACCCGGGAACAAAGGCAACAGGGGGCTTCTACCCACGGACGGCAGCAACAACCACAGACCCGGACAGCAGAGCAGGGACCCCGTCAACGGGCTATTACTGACTTCTTCAACCGGTTAGGGGGCTTTACGCAAGAGGAGGATGAAGCTGCCAACACACATCCAAGCATCTACACGACACAGCCAACTTTGGACAATGCAGTACAAACAACAGCTTCTCCCCTGGACCAAGCACAGGCCCGTACAGTTGCTGACTTCTGGACTCGCTTGCACTCTTTTGCAGCGCTGGGTATCCCTAAATATGGCTGGGATCGGGTGGGACCGCCATCCCATCCTAGCCATAGTTGGAGCTCAGTTGAGATGTGATTCTCCTATGGAAATCACCGACCGTGGAGCAGAGAGAGCAGAGCAGGGTCCTTAGGGTGGGGTTTTGAGGAGGTTTGAGGGAGAAGTAGGGGGAGAGAGGAGGAGAGTTGGAGAGAACGGGCAGGCAGCCTGGTGTTTGAGGAGGGGCAGGGAGAGAGTGGAGGGTCTCGTGGCTGGAGGAGCCTGTGTCCAGGCACTGGGTTCTGAGGGTTTTGGGGGAGGCAGTGAGAGAGGTCTTTCCCTCTTGTGCAGTGCAGTGTTTGAGGGGCCAGCTGTGGGTGGGGCCGGGAGGCTTTCTAGGGGGGCGCCAATTTGGCTCGTCATCCCCCCCTCTGTTTAGCTGGGTTCTTCCCTCCTTGGCTGTGTTTGAGTGTGCTCTCCTGTTGGCGTCTCTCATCTGAGGGCTTCTGTGCGTCTTTTCAGGCTCTTGCTAGTTCAGTTTTGTGTTGGAGGAGAGTAGTCCCTTTCTTTGTGCAGTTAGTCGCCCCCTGTTTCTTTGTTCCCTCCTCGTTTTCGTGGTGCTCCTCAGTGCTCTGTAGTGGCCAGGCTAGAGCCTCTGCGTCTTCTTTGCTCTAGCTGGTCTTAGTGAGAGGGGGAGCAGTGGCAGGACAGACAGACAAAGCCACGTGCCCCTCCCCCTGCGCTGGCGGTCCGGTCAGGCCCCTTGGGTGCTCGCCCGGTAGGGTGAGTCGCCCACAGGAACACCCCAAGACAGATACATACAGACAGACACATACATACAGACATACAGACAGACGACAGACAGACAGACGACAGACAGACACATACATACATACAGACAGACAGACATCATACATACATACAGACAGCCATACATAACCGACATACATACAGACATGACATACAGACATACATACTACATACTACATACATACATACATACATACTACATACATACACATATATACATACATACATACATACATACATACAT